>JZLH01S0599331.1:0-17345 GCA_001188425.1 Eucidaris tribuloides
ATGCCAATGCATTGTTTTGCAAAAGCATGTAATCTTGCATTGCATAGTTTGTTTGTGTATTTCTTTTATGATCGTTCCTATTTATGATAGTTCCTATTTAAGCATTTACTGTAAAATTGATGTGCCTGTTTAAAAGACGTTACTACTGCATCAACTCTATAGTATTTAAGTCATTTTTGATAGCCAGCAAGAGTGTTATGGTAGTAGTAGAAGTGAAAGTTAAAAATAATTAAGCAGAAGTAGGAAAAAGAGTAGGAGGTATTATAATTGTTATTGGACGATTTTAATTTAATTGCTGGTTTATCACCAAGTTCATGAACACATGTAATTTGTTTGCTCATTAAATCATGAATTCATTCACTAATCTGCCCAAATCATTATTATTTCTTCCCTTAATCATTCGTTCATTAACTCTAGTCATCCATTTTGTTACATTCATTATTTTATTCATCATCTATCAAGTTCTTCAAGCTTTTATCATATCCTAAATGCATTCATTCTTTCTTCCTATCAGACATTCATTCATTCAATTTCCACAAAATATTCATTCATTTGATCATCCACTAATACATTCATTCATTATTATTTTATTCATTGATTTTAAATACACAGGATTCATTGTTCATTCCAATCATTCAGTCAGTCAGTCAAACAAACGTTCACATAATTTTTCAATTATTCATTTATCTATCACCAACGCAATCATTCGTCAATCCATCCACTCATTCCTTCATTCATCACTCAGTTCATTCATTCTTCTATCCATGATCCATTCAGTCATTCATTCATTCATTCATTCCATTCACACGATACCTACATCATGGAGATGAGATTCTTCTGAAGCCTTGTAGCTGACTTTCTTCAGATAAACCGAGTATACCACATCATCTTCTCTTTCCTCCCCCCAAAGACGGAATGCACTCTCCGGGGTGCCCTCCTGCAAATACACAATCGGATGAGGTGTCAGTGGAATGGTTGACTACAAATAGGGGGGAGGTGGTCAGGTGGAGTGGGGGGGGGGGGCACAATCATCACATCACATGAATCTGGAGAAAATGTGTTCTGATGATGGATATTAAAGATAGGATCATTGTTTCCACATATTGTTTAAACTCAGATTTATTGCAGCTCTAAATAAATGAATGAAAATAAGATGAATCAATATTTTATACTTTTCATCCTATAGTTTTTGAAGATAAAACAATTTACAAAAATGATTTGAAACCACCATATATGTATGCTGGAATTATGTGTTCATCAGTCATGTAAAACTCAAATTCAATCCATGAATTTCAGAAATTGTAACAGTCTTTACTCTCATGATTCAAGAAATCTAATTTTTCTGTGCCAGGGTTTTTTTTTAAATTGATTTATGTACAAGAATGCATTCATTCCTTTGTGCGAAACTCAAGAACAAAAAAAATTGATCATATCACTTCATTTAATCAAGTATTGCCTTTTTTCTTGGAAGGATGGATATAAAGTCATTTACCCCTGTTTTGAGTTACAGTCAATAAAGGTATTCCTTACAACACTAACGTTTTACGTGTATGTGCCACGTGGACCTGTAGTGGGTAGGTATCATAGAATTGCAAACTGCAATTACCGGTAACATCATCAGACATCGTTAAGTAAAATGCCATTAACGTCATTCAGCACGTGACTCAACATACATGTACATTGTAGCTCTATACATCATTCATCAATCAACAGCTGATTCTTAATAGGAAAAATATCTTTAACTACTCATTCTGATGTACAATTACATGGAAATGTTGTAATTAAGTACAGTGCCATTGACGTCTAACATGTGACTCAACATAGCTCAATATGCTCCGATTCTTAATTGGGTATCTTCAGTCTCCTCATTTATATTGTATTAATTACAAGAAAATAATTGTAATAAACCATATTATGCATACATGTATGGGAGATCAGACAAGCATCTGAGTGGGCAAACATTGTATTACTTATAAACAAAGAAATACTATATATGGGCAATTCTGTGATTAGTTACGTTACACTTTATGACAAACTTTACTCAACATTTGGCTCTTACATGAATATGCTTTCATATAATTTTTCTGTTTTGGTACTGTCAATTCTCTAGACTGACACCTACTTCATAACATCAAGCAAAATCATGAGACATGTCTCAGTGGGTAATAACAAGAACTTTAATTATGGTTAGTTACGTTACGAAAAGAGGACATGGAAAAAAAAGACAAGTCTTTGTCCTCAAAGTTTCCTCAATCTGTTTTCAACTGAAACAAACTGTGGTATTCATGCTATTTCTGACATCTTTATAAGTCATTTGATATATAACTTACTGATAAAAATCTTTTCATTTTTGAACTACAACATCAAAAACATGGTTAGTTACGTTACGGTTAGTTACGTTACATTTTGTCCATCCACACAAATTTGGCGTATCATTCATGTCTTTTTGCAGATTTAAGTATGCATATGTGGGGCTTTATTACTTTCAAAACAATGAAAAGAAGCTATTGGCATAGAAAAAACTGCACAATAAACGATAGTTTTTCATAAACTGAGATTTAGTCACACTATCCCCATGTGGTATTTCATGTATGGTTCTGATTCTCCTAGAGGGTGCTGTTGAAGATGTAAATTTAGAGTAGAAATGATGTCCCCGCATTTGTTCTTCATGATTCATACCATTATCAAACCATGAAATGTAAATATGATTTGAGATAGACCAATATTTAGAATTTGGGATTTGTCGCAAATAATTACGGAAAATGCCATATAAAACAAACAATATATAAATAAATACATAAAAATAATAAAGAAATAGATATTTAAAAAAAATAAAATAAAAAGATATATGAATAAAGAAATAGATGAATAAATAAACAAATGAATGAATAAAAAAAAAAATTAATAAAATACATGGAGGTATAAAAAATGAGGTCTAATTCCATCCAACTGCTAATGTACTATATTTCACAAAACATTTGTTATGATGAAATTCAAAACTTGGGATATAATGTGATGATGAAAGTCACATGACTAAATTTTAACAACTTTTGTCATTCACGTTTTATTAATAATACCACAATAATAATATTTATTCTTTTCTGTAATTCCAAAGGTCAATCTCCTTTATGGTGCACTAATTATGAAATTTTGAAGTCATAGTTTATTTTCATTTCATTTTATAAATTTGTTTGTCATTATTGTTATTTTCAAGTCTACATGTACAGCCCAAATGTTGATTTACCGCAAAATTCTCTAAACACACCCAATGACTTCACTTCAAATCCAGAATGTTACATTTTCGTACAAATGATTAATTCAGAATTGAAAACATCTTTTGGAAATGAAATGATTCATGTAAATCTGGATCCAATGATCATTGAATCCTCTCTGAAACCCCGTCAGGGCTGGAGACAATGCCTAAACATCAGTAAAGTATACAGTGATAACACTGACCGAGGTATAGATTGATTCAACCAATTACAGTATATCTGAATATGACTCACTAAGTATTATAGCTGCATATGTCATTCATATACAGTAGATTTATGTACAATATGTGTACTAGTGTGGATTACCATAATACCATTGTTGTTTATATTTTCTACTACATTAGTCATGCACAACAAATATCCAAAACAGACAAAGAGAAGAAGTATAATGCACAACTGAAATTATATATGGCATAAACAGATGCATTTAATGCTCAAAAGCTCTTAGTGGTAATCAGACAAGTACTGTTCAATCATTTTACAACTCAGAAAGCTTTTAGCAGCACTTTGACATTGAAAACCTAGCTACACCCATGATGTATCATAGCCCACTCCTGTTCATAATTATAGTGGTTGTTTATTTTAAAAAAATGAACACAAATTTTATTGGCAGGACTACTACTGAGCAGAATGTACACTGTAGGGTATGTGTTATGTACATTAAGTATCACATTACATTTTTCTCTCACTTCTTTGTTTTATTTATTTACTTATTTATTTATTTATTTACTTATTTATTTACTTATTTATTTATTTATTTATTTATTTATTATTCATTTATTTATTATCCATTTATTTATTATTCATTTATTTATTATTCATTTATTCATTATTCATTTATTTATTATTCATTTATTTATCAATTAAAAATCTATTCACTTATTTATCAATTCATTAATAAATTAATATATTATTCATTTCATTAGTTTTTTTTTTGGACGGGGGGGGGGTGTTTAAATACATTGCAGTGGTATACCAGAGAATAATCTATTTAAATAAATAGAAAAATATGACGTACTAGTATAGTCTGTATGTACCGCAAATGTTTTTTAATAATTTACATATGTGGGAAGAAGAATAGATTTTATTTGTTTATGACTGTCACAGTCCTCTGCTCTTTGGAACTATAGATATATATCTGTATAATAATGCAATAATAAAACACAATATGGTAAAACTTCTCATATTCATTTACTCACAAGAAATCACTGATATCAGTTACATATGTATGGAAGAAAAAATAACAAACCAATTACAAATCTTGCTATAAGTAATATCCACATGAGTACTAATTATTTCCCTTTTGTGCCCTCTACATGTAGGCTATATGTTTCATTCCGGCAGCTGGTACATGAATGCTGACAAGTGATAACCATCATAACCCCATGTAAATATAGTATATATTCATATATACATACACGCACACATACAGTACACTATACATGTACATCATGTACATACATGTAACAATACAATGTCATCTAATAATACACTTGTTTTGGTTGCCAAAAATATTACCAATAGCCACCGCGCGGGCACGACGCTCCCTAGTTATCGCAACACTCTCTATGGTACCATAAAAAACATCAAGCATACATTTATAGTTTTTGGCCCTTGGAGCTGATATCTAGGCACCCACATAGCCAAATGAACCAGTTGGAAAACTTGCATCCCTTGCCATACACGTATAGCTGATTTTCCAAGTTTAATTAAATTTTGACATCCGTTTTTATAAAACAAGGCCGCCCTAGTATCTTAACATTTGACTTTGACCTACTTATGTGACCTTGACCCAATTTAACATTGAGGTCATATACACGTAGTTTACCATCCAAGTTACTCACAAATGGGCCAATAACGACCAAAGAACCATTTAACTTCATTGACTTTGACCTAATATGTGACCTTTGACCCTAAATTACATTGAGGTCCCTGTTATGCATCTACCACCCAAGTTGTTACACAATGGGCTTGTGGTAGAAAGTTACCTAGTTTGGGCCCTTATGGGCCCTGGCCCCTGGGACCCAAGGGAGGGCCTGTGTAGCCATTCCCAGGAACCCTCTATCCCTCCCCTGAGGATCATTCCCACAAGTTTGGTCTAAATCCATTGATGTGAATGACTGATATTATCTCATAGGCCCCATCCCAACTTTTGCCCCTTTATGGACCAACGGGCACCCTGGGCATAGTATGAGGACATATGTTAGCATCATATACGAGGTATCTACTACACAAGTGGCTTACCTAAACTATTTCTGGGATGCTAGAGAAGGAAGATGTGTTGAAACTACTACTTGGCCCTTTAGGGCCCTGCCCACTGGGTCTCCCCAGGGGGGCCAGGTGTACCATTTGAGGACCCTTGAATCCCCCACCCCTAAGGGATTTCTGCGCAAACTTTGGGCCAAATCCAATCATGCATTTTGAAAAGGAAGCTGAAAATGTGTAAAAGTTTACGCACACCGCACGACGCACGACGCACGACGAACGACGCACGACGGACGACGGACGAAAGACGGACGAAAAGCGATCGCAATAGCTCACTTGAGCCTTTGGCTCAGGTGAGCTAAAAATAAAAACACACAAAACAAAACAAAAACAGAAAATAGCAATGGTCACTGACATACAGGTACCTACCATCCAAAGTTTTCAAAACAAGTTGCTAATGGTGAGTCAATATTGATTCTGATGCACTGACCACTGTTTATATGTGTCCTCCTTTCAGAAACTTTATAATCCCTGATCATAAATGTAGATTAGAACTCCAGAGATAATAGGATGGTCCCACCAAAATCCAAACACTACTGGTCGGTCATATCACTGGGAACCAAAGTCCAGAACCAGCATTTTATTTCAAAGATGGCATCCAATATGATACACAAATGTATATCCAAAAAGTATATATCACTTCCATAAATATGCGTTTCATGAATTATACACCTATCAGATAATTTCTATATCCACCACCACGGACTTTCCCAGGATTATGTATCCACTGTAATATATCAATCCAAGCACAGGCCGTCCCAGAGCAATTGCAAAAATCATGTTTTCATGACAAGGACATATCGCACAATGACTGTGGGATGTGTCTAAACACTGAAGTTCGACCTTTCCTAGTGCAAGGGCTTACCACTGCGCACACACACACACACACACATACATATGCACATAATACCCACTAGTTTGCCATTGACCAATGCACAGTCAATGCTCAGTCAATACACAGTGATATAGACCAGTGATGTCATAGCCAATGGCAGCCAATCAGATCACGGATATGAATTGCAATCTCACCACGCATATAATACGTACATGTACATTAGATGTGTGTGTCTGTCAATGCAGGAACGTGAACAAACTTGCTCCATCCAATGAGATACTTGCACGAACAGGCAGGCGGGAGGGTAAATGAGCTTTGTATGATGAAATAATTACATGTATTTTTCTTGGCCAATATGATTTTCAGTAGTAATCTGAAGTCTTATCCCTACGTGTATGAAAGTTCTTTTGGACCTTACTAATTTGCATGTTTTGTGACTACATTGTTGTTAGTCATTTAGAGAAGTATCATATTTTGTTCAACTGTTCATTGGTTTGTAATCCTTTGGCTTGTATTTGAAAAAAAAATGTTTTTCATGTGTCAATCAGTACTACAGTATCAGTGTTTCAATACTGTGGCATTTGGGAATACATATGTACCTCACATTTTTTACAGAACTTTACAGACTTTTCAAGTTTTCATCAATTCCACATTTAATTTGCTCATGAAACAAATATTGTATATCTTCTACAAGGTATTCAGTTCATGTATAACATAAATGTACAGTGTATTTACAGTTCATGTACATAAATTAACCTATGATTGACTTGTGAAATGACCCTTTGTTTGAACTGTACATTTTACATTTGGGATTACATGTACATACCTACGGTACAATGAAGTTTTAGTTTATTTTAGTAAATTAAACGATTTTGCAACTTATTGCAAGATTGAAATTCAAGGCTTTATAAAACATTTTTCCTTAGATTCATTTTATGCTCAAGTTCATAAACACACTGCACACGGATGCACTAATGTAAAGAATTACGTAGTACAGTATACAGTTTACAAAACAAATTTAAAAGTGAAAATGACATAAATCTGCAACCAAATTTGATTTTCTTCGGATTCAAAAAATCCCTATAATCCTGAATTCCGAGGATCACAGGTGTAACCGACTTCTCCTAGAAATGTCCCATGAAGCCCAGCATGCCGATAATGATGGGAGGGTTACCTTGGCTAGCACTCACGTTTCTCACATCAAGCCACCCACTCATAAACATACCATACATGGTTGCATGATT
Source organism: Eucidaris tribuloides (assembly GCA_001188425.1). Lineage (NCBI taxonomy): Eukaryota > Metazoa > Echinodermata > Echinoidea > Cidaroida > Cidaridae > Eucidaris > Eucidaris tribuloides. The sequence continues at coordinate 7,617 of JZLH01S0599331.1, forward strand.
GGGATACTTTGTACATTTCTCTGCAAATAATGTTCAATTTAGTATTCTTTGTGGTTTTCCCTTATCTTTCATTAATAAACCAACAGGAATAGAGTACACACATGTACATGTACTGCATACTCTATGAACTTAAATTTTTGGCTAAATGTGTTTTTTTTTAGACATTCATGTATAACATCTATTAGTACCCTGAAAATTACATGATCTGAAACACTTGAGAAATTGATAAAAGATAAAATTTGCAGAAATCACAGACATTCACTTTTAAATGCCAGTATAGTTTGTCTACCTACATGTACGTGTATCCCCATAGACTTTACTTGTGTGTATTGTTATTGATCAGATTTACATTTTCACAGTAATTGGATAACTTGGAAACTCCACTTAAAAATTTATATCAAAGTAAATGGGAGATTGGGAGGATACCATTCTGGCATTACAGTGAAATTATTTTGATAAATGGGGATTTGTCTTTCACCGGGCTGTGTAATGACTACACACACTTACACATGACCATCCCTGTGTATAGTAATGGTACATCCAGACAATGACCAGGAAATAGAGGCTTGAAATATTTCACAATTTCTGGAAGTTGCACATCCTCCCCTCATCCCGGAAACCTGACACCCCTTTTCCTGTCGGGTTGGAGAGGTCCCGGTTTATACCCTATCCTTCCTGACACAAGAGAAAGGAAATTTAAGATATCTAGATACCGTATCAGTGTTTATCTGTGAATATAAATACACCAAGTCATTGCAATACCTACCAATAGCAGAGTTAGCAGAGTGGGGAAATTGTACATTATCAACAATTATGTCATCCTATTTCAGTCTACACGGGCAAGTCCATGGAATTTTGTCCCTAACTATGAAGCTAAAATCATTGTTAGATAACACGTTAAACCACAAAAGAAAAAATGTGTTTTTAAGTAATACATGAATAAATGTATTAAACAAAATCAATCAATCAATCAATCAATCAATAAAAACAAAAAGAAATAAATGATTTAAAAACACTTGATTATCTTGAAGAGACTTGATGTCCCATTAGACATCAAAATAGCAAAATAGCTTGAAATTGTCTGATAACATAAATATGCAAAAATTCTTGAATCTTTACCAAATGATAATAGTACATGTACATATAAACATGTACTGTAACTTGTCCAGTTTTCAAGACAACAGATGTGTACATGTAAGAATTTCAACATATTCAAAGGAGTTTACACATTGAACACACCAGAGAATATTACATTCACCTCTTAATTAGCCTACAAGATTTTATTGTTCTTGTAACTGCTCATGGACAATGGTCAATGTGTCACAGCAAGCAGCAAGTCATGTGTAGACAAATACTGGGAATAAAAGTGTTGATTTTCTGGGAAATGGGGGGGGGGGGTGGGAGGAGGAGTGGTCATCAAGATATAGGCTCCTTTAAATTGAAACAATTAGAAAATATTTTGTTTTATTCTAAACTGTACACAGAAGTAACTTGAGTAGAGTGCATAGCTGGAAGAGAGTGACTACCAAGTCTCAGTTCATGACATTTTCATGTGAGACAGGGATATAGCAAAATGATATTGACCAATTACGGGATGACAGGTGAATGTGGAATGGGAACATGACGCATAACCATGAACATGAGACATGAGAGTAGACACGTGGCTGGATGTATGGAGAAAAAGCACAGTTTAAACTTATGTCCCTCATGTAGCCTACATGTATATGCAGTAGGCCTACATGTATCTGATGCAGTGACAGATCTTCGGGTTGGGGGGGGGGGTGAGCTGAATCAGACCATAGCCCTCTTTTTTCACTCAAACAGTGCATAATGCACCACCACCACCACCCCCAGCAAAAAAAGACCAGTTCTTTTGGGAGAGGGGGTTTATCAGCTTCACTTAGGGGCTTGTCTAACCTCACATCTACCCCCCCCCCCTTTTGGAAAATTTGGGTCATAGTATGCTGGTGTGATGGATGGTAATGTGATAACAAAATTTATATGATACTCTGGAGTCTGGACATACATGTAGGGCCTGCACCCTGTATCATGCTTGAACAAATAACCTACCCAGTACATATTTTTTTAAAGTAGAAAAATCGCACTTCACGCACGCATACTGAAATAAATAATATTTTGATTCCAAATATACATGTACATGTATATAACACACCTGGAAGCACAAAATATTTCTGTAGAATGTCTCTACCTTAAATATTACTTGATTTAATGTGCCAAAAACTGTATCTAACCATGGAGTTACGATAGCTCACTAAAGTAACTCCTTAGTAGGATCCATGATTTAACTACAGTTTCGTCAGAAGTATACTACACGTACAGTATTGCATCAGCATTGTTGGGCAAGAAAGTAGTCAGAAATGGGTGGATCAACAAACATCAGCAGGAATTGTATGATACCTGCAATGTTTATTTTTCTCGGTGCTCTCACATGTGCTTCTCCAATTCCACACCACAGTGTTGACCCTGAACTCCAATTTCGAGAATAGAATCCACACGCACACCGAGTCTACGTTTTCAGACTGCATTTTTCGTTTTCCAACCCAATCTCAATCCCTTACCTCAATTACCATCACCTAAAACCAACAAGTCAAGACAAACTGAACTTCAAGTAAATTAGTAAGACTTTTTGCCTCATCTACTAGTAGTCTAGTTTCCAGAGTCACACCTAGTCTGACTGTTTTGAGATTCAAGGAAAAGAAAACAGTTTAAAACTTAGACTAGACTAGTATACACCTGTCATAAAGATCCAGTAGGACATGTAGGCCTCTCATTGAATTTGTGGTATGTAAATAAAGACCAAAAATACTATGTACACGATGAGAGTGCAACTACATATGCTACATGACATAGAGTGGAGAGAATATTTTAAGAAGTGCAGTTATACTTATGATGATTATTAATAGTTAGGCATATCAAATGAAGTAAACATACATGTACAATAAATGTGCTCTATAAAATACTACAAAACCTACAGAAGTCATCACTTAAAATAAAGAGTTGTTCTCTAGGTTTAAATACACTGTAGATACAGAATTTGCATACTTCTACATTTAAATTTGTCAAACAAATTCTGTCATGACTTATCTTCTCGATTATGCAGCACACTCCACACTACTACTGACAAGTAAATGAAGAAATCGTTGGTATAGAAACAGAAGGGGCATGATTACTACTGGTATATACATTGTACAGCAACAGTGCCCTACATGTATGTTTCTATACCGGACATTATACTACATGTATATGTACCTTTTGTCATTTAGCTTGACTACCAAGTCCAAACCTGTCCCCCAAAATTCCCTACAGGCCTACACTCCAATACCTACATGTAACAAGGTCACAACAAGCTGTACTGCCTTGTTTTCATTTCTCACTGGGCCTACTTTTTCCACCACGTCACAAACTCTTGTTTTCATACTTTCCTCACCCAGGTTCAGATTTCTTTGACCTCAGCAATCCCGGTTGGTGTAAACTTGTACCATTTCCTGAATTTTCCTCCCATATCATACAGAAGGGAAAACAATACTCAGTTGCGGATAGAGAGGTCCATGTCAAAGACTCCCAATACTAACTTTTTTTTTAATTTACTTTTATTTATTTATTTATTTATTTATTTATTTATTTATTTACTTTTAAATTAATTTTCTTGGTTTTTTGAATTATTAATTCATTTATTTACCTTTATATTCATTTTCTTGATTTATTCAATTATTTATTTATTTATTTATCTATTTATTTATTTATTTATTTATCTACTTATTCTATTATCTATCTAGGTATTTATTTCTCTATTCCTTCTTTTAGTTATCCATTTCTTTACTTATTAACATTTATCTATTTTCATGTATTGATTTGTGTATGTAATGAATCTATTTGAAATTTATTTATTTATTTTTTCATATATTTCTCTATTCTTTCTTTTATCCATCCATTTCTTACTGTTTTTATTTATTTATTCAAATTTATTGATGAATTTATTCAATTTCATTTGGGGGCAAACATTTTTAAGAGAATGACTTCATAAGGCATGGGGTTTCAAAATTGCTGAAGCTCAGAGAATTCTGTGGCTTTGTTCTTTGTTCTCAACTAGACACTTGCCGCTGGACTTTATCAAATAATAATTTGTACCCTGGGCTACCCCTACCCCCCCCCAGACCCCCCCCCCTCCCCCCTCCCCAATTTCAATATCATAGATCCACTCATATTTCAACACACTAAAGGAACACATAGGCCTACACTGTATCCCTGGTGCCTTATGCTACATGTATAATTTGGGCCTTATCAGTTTGGACTTTGCAATGAGTTAATTAAACTTGGAGTTTCACTCTATCTTTTATTAGATGTTAATTTGTTTTTCTGTCAAGAAAACTTGAGAGACAATTAAATTTGTGGTCGGTCAAATATTGACCAAAGTTGCGCAAAATATTGCATTGATCGCTGATCCAGACTTACAGTCTGTTTCTGCTCATTAATATTCCATCCTTGGGCAAATATAGACAATAAAGGTAATTGTTCAAAGAAACTGATCATTTACCCATTCAAATATTTTGTTTACACAACATCAGTGGTTTCAGCGCTGTAATTTCATGTGTAACGTAGTAAATGTATTCTTATATCGTATCATGTGTAGTTCGACAATGTTGTGAAACTTCATTTTTTTTTTTTAACATGGATGATGATGATGATGCTGATAATGATGATGACAATGATGATGTTGATGATGATAATAATAATAATAATAATAATAATAGTAATAATAATAATAATAATATTTTTGTCTGATATTCAGAAGAAAGTAATAAACTGCTATTCTTGAATGATTTTCTTGGTGGCAAGTACTCACATTAGATGATTCACAGAAAATGTTACCCCATCCACCCCCCCCTCCCTTTGAAAAACAAGAAAGGCAACAATGTTTTAAAAGAAGCTCCAAAGCTACATATATTTGGAGTATCAGCCAAAAGCCCCAAAACTAGGACTAACATTTGAAGACTGACTTTAATATTTCAATCTTTTTTTTAAATTTTGCGTGCGCGCGCGCACGTGTGTGTGTGTGTGTGTGTGTCTCTCTCTCTCTCTCTCTTTGTGAGTGTGTGTGTTTGTAATCGCCTCCAACCGTGGACATTTTGGATTAATTTTACTGTACAACCGCGGACATACCTTCCAGGGGGGACGGTCCACGTTTTTATATCTCGTAATTGAGGCGCTTATGCGGCATTACAACCAGCAAGCCAGGTCTGGGGGTATATAGAGAAAGCATTTGGAGGTTGTGTACTGTTATGTATACGTCCACAGTTGCCAGAAGTTTCGTCCTCATTTAAGAGGTAAAAATTGTCATGTGCGTCCATGGTATTGCCGTGTGTGTCCTCAGTATTACCGTTACAAACACACACTCACAGACAGATACACTCACATTAAACATTGTACGTCCTCGGTCGAAGGTGATTACATAGATGTGTGTGTGTGTGTGTTTGTGTGTGTGTGTGTGTGTGTGTGTGTATGTTGGAGGGAGCTGTCACTTGAACGTTTGTATCCCCACTCCTCCAACCCATGCCCTTTCTCCTCAACCCCCCCCCCCCCCCCGTTCCTGGATCTGCCTATGGTACAACTACAAGGTTAATATGAAGAGTTTGTTGCACAACATGCAAAGTCAATTTCGCATAAAAATTGAGATATTAACATCAACACATTTTACCACCTACATGTAAGTGTACCTACCGATAATATGAATTTTTAAAACCAAATTTCACAAGCAAGTACGAAATATTCAGGTTTTACTTTTATTTTTCCATAGGTGTGTGTACAAACGCGGCAAAGAAATGCATTTTTCTCCATAGTTACTTAAGTGAATTCAGTGCATTTTGCAATTAAATTATTTAGCTAGACAGCAGGGCGCGACAAACCCGCTTGCCCGCTTGCCCGGGGCAAGTGGAAACCATGGGCGGGCAAGCAAATTTCAATAACAATTGCCCGATCGGGCAAGCGGTGATTTTCAAAAAAAAAATATTAAAACACAGATACTAGCTTGACAGAACAAAATTACCATCTTTCTGTTAGAAAACAACGTAAACAAAGTACGAACATGAAGGCTGCCATATTGAATGAAAACAAGCAGCACTAATTCGCCGGGAGATGGCGCTACATCGCCAGAGCAGCTATATTGGACTCGCGCTTGCGCGCGATCATTACGCTAACGCTATGCGGTATGCCGAGATCAGTGATATACTAGTAACCCCCCGCGCGCACACGCTACGATACGATCATCAGATCATCAAGGTTGCCACTCGTAGGGGAAAATCCTTACCGTACCAAGTAGGGAATCCCTACTTACGGGGAAAATGACCTTCCGTATGAGAAAAGTAGGGATTTTGGTAGAGTTTTGATCATGGTACAAAGAGGCGTTTATGAATAAATTTCTGTTTTGTGCCTTCATGAATTGATGCAAATCTTGTAAATTGTATTTCATCAGCATATTTTCCGTAACTGTTACTATCAATTAACAGCTAAACAGAACAGTTTATTAGCATGATGGTACAGACAGGGTTATATTGCTCAATTTGTTTTTCTTCGCCTTCATTAAATAACACAGATTTTTAAAATCTGTGGTTTTAATAATCATTTTCTCCCATGGAATGGACATTCTTTTCATAACTATTTGTAATTGTGAATGCTCATTAATTGAGCTGAATAGCACAACAATAGTATGAGGGTATTCTCTATGTTCTATGCTGAATGTTCTTCAATACCTGTGAATTAACTGTTACTGTATAACACTGTCACACACACAAAAATACAAACACACAAACACTTTTTTTTAGTAATATTTATTTGATTCCATATCCGTAGCAATAACAAAAACAGAACAAAACAAAATGCAAAAACTTTTACTTTCATTTTGAAAGACAATAGAGTAAACTGTTGTTAACTGTTATCAAATCACTTCTAAATAAATGTTTATTATGTTTTTAACAGTATTGTCTTCAGTCGTCATTTTATTGACTCTTAATTAGATGATATTTGTTACTTTAAAAAAAACAAAGAAAATTTGGGCAAGTGCTTTTTCCTTGAGGGCAAGCAAAAAAAAAATTCACTTGCCCGACAGGGCAAGTGAAAAATTTTTTTTTTGTAGAGGCCTGTAGACAGTACTGTATCAAGTGTAGTACATACGCAGGAGTTTGAAGTAATAGTACTCCTCTGTAGGAGGCACAGAGCAGGTCAAGTAATGGGGTTGATTTGTCCTCCACCGGGACTTGACGTCATTTAACTGCGTCACCAAAAACCTACATTTATCCCTGCAAGGAAAGCTAAGCAACTTTAGGGGTCAAAGTTTGTTATTACTGGTAAGCTGCATTTAGGCAAATTTTAGAGGGTATCTGGTGAATCTATTTTGTTGTCTTTTTTTTTGGCACAAGACTTGCCAAACTCCCATTTTTCAATCCCACGCGAAGTACTAAGTTACCGGGAATATATAAATTGCAAGTTTATTCCAGAAATAACCACCCCTTTCAAAGACACGGTATCACATGATTCAACTCTTTATTCTAGTGTGTAAGTTAAACTGGTAAAGGAAATTCAGCACTTACAATTTAATTCAAAACAAACTTTATCAGTTTAAAAAGATATTTTGAAAGGTGGGTAGAATTTCTTAGTTGTATCGAGGTACGGAACTATGCACTGCAACAGATTTTTGTTTGTCAGTGATATATGTTTGATGCTTATTATTTCAGTGATCCCTTATCATACCATAGCCAATGTAAATTACATTCAGAATTTATTTAGCACATGTTGACCAACTTGTCATACTTGTGGTTAACTGATGTTCAAAGCTTGTTCATTCTGAAAACATCGATGAAAAATTTGACTAGTCAACCAAAACTACTGTATACTTTGGCTTTACATGTAGTGTACCTCCTTCAGATATAAATTGAGTATCTACAGTCTACAATCCGAACAATCATACATACTAGTGCAAAGGAAAACAAACAAATAAAAACATTCACATTTGGATAGTTTGCTTTATACGATTATAAGCATAAGAATAAATTTAACTTGATCTAAACTGACAGTAAAAATTTTTGTGGTGTTGTTACTGTCATAGTAACTGAGCAATGAGGAAGTGGCGCATTGGATGCAAAAATGAAATATAAACAATTAATATCCACAATGTATGACAATTTGCCTACATATATCATCTCATCACAATTCAGTACTAAGAAAAATCCAAAGTCATTCACACTAGTTACCGAAGTCCATAAAAATCACAAAAGTCAGGGTAAGGATAAAACGTTAAAAACATAAGTCGCATAAATCTTCTCCAGCTCATCATTTAGGTTTTTTATGTAAGCTATTCAATAATAGAAAAATATATAAAGATTCATTACTTATACACGTAGTGTTACGCGCACAAAATGTTGAGTACAAAATCCATGAAAAATTTTAGTGAGTCAATTGTTTATTTTAGTTTCCACTTGATTACAGAAATTGGTGATAAATTAGATAAATATGTAATGCTCTATGTAGTGTAAGTACAGTGTACTTCTGCAGAAAAAGTTATCATTAGTAGGCAAATGTATATTGTGGTGGCTTATCTTTAACTTCCAAATCTAAAATAAATGATCATTATGAATTAGCAAAGAACAAGTGCTCCTATTATGTAACACTTTGAGTTTATCGGCGAACTGCTGTTTCGCACCAGGGTTGACTTCACTGCAGGGTATCATTGGCGTTTTTGCGAATCACTGTTCGCCGAGAAGACAATGCGATCATATTTTTAATATCAGAATGACAAATTCCTGAATCTACCATGCATTTATCGTAAAATGAATACACAATGACAAATAATGAGTTAAAAAGTGTATTGTGTTGATAGCATATGCGATTTTAGACAGAAAAGCGTTACAATTGGAAAGGTTAACTCATTAGTCCGAACAATCAGTCCTGGTTAACAACACTGATTTTAGCGCACGTGCAAAGTGTTAAAACTAGACATCACTACAGTTTTTTGGCACAGATCAAACCAAGGTCCATGTCATTACAAGGTGGAAACATGCTCGTGGACATAAAACATTAAAAACGGTTGTTTTTCACGAGCGTGCGATTACCCGTAACAGTGAAGGGTATAGAAATCACAAAATCAGGAAAAAGGGGTAAACTTTAACATAACTTGGCTTGAAAAGGGAATTTTCATATTACAGATGTGAAATACGTGTGAGCTATTCTACCATCGTAAGGATATAATTTTGTTTTTAAGGCCCACTGTCATGACAGAAATGAAAAATGCTCCTCTTTTGGTAAAATCAATAGACACGGTGCACCAATGACACCATAATCAATGAAAAAGCACTACATCTTGTGGAAAAAGACAACGATTTGATTTACTGTCCAAAATGCTGTACACTATGCAAGTCTGCACTGCAGTGATTTTCGTGAATTTCATAGCGCCTGTATCTCCGGGACTAGTTGACCATCTGTCTGAGGTTGAGTTACGCCTTGACGTGGGTTAAGGTCATTTGAAAGTCATCACCCGCATGGTGTCACTATGGCTTTCCAGACGCTAGAATTCTCTATTGCTAGTGTAATTAGGCTTCTATATCCATTAACTTCTTGACTAAGACTATTTTCTGAGGTACAATTTTCGGCATTATGAGCGCATACTCGGGAGGAAGAAAATTTGCATGGTCTGGAAATTGAGACTAAGTGTCCACTGAA
>JZLH01S0599335.1:28493-38974 GCA_001188425.1 Eucidaris tribuloides
AAATTAATCATCCTGGAGGCCATTTGGCTTCTATAAGTTTTATGATAAAATAATAATAAAATAAAATGATAAAGTTGAAGCCCAACAAAATTCCCTACTAATTGGTACTTCATTTTGCAACAAGTCAATTGTTCTACTTTTCAGAAAGATTTATTTACTTATTTACACAAAAACTGAATTCATGATAATCATTGAAGGTCAATGAAAACTGAAACATCTTTCTTCCACATATACATGTAGAGCAATCAATTTGTAGATCTTGGGTTAACACACTTTGGGAAACCCTATTTTGGTCTGTTACCCCCCAGGGGTTGATGCAGAGATGAAGCAATAACACACAGACACTTCTACAGCAACAAATAAAGTGCAACATTCTCAGTATTTTATTAAACTGAGAAATACAAAACTATATGCTTCCGAGAGAACCCCACCTGATAATATACCTCAGGTGCTAAGCAGAAATTTTGATTTGATTTTAAAACTCTCAGAGCAAACAGTTTCCTCATTAAATTGTTCTGATTTCAAAGCCTATGGGTAATGGAAAAAAAGTGGGGGGGGGGGGTACAATGGACACATCAGATATATACTCCACATATATACAGTAGCCCAAAGGACAAGTTTATATTGGGTCATAGTCATATAGTAAAATATATAGCCATAAAGCCCATACGGAGTTATTGCCATAATGTTGACTTTCACGTTTTGGAAATGTGCTTGAGTGAGTTGTATGACCTAGATTCAAGCCAAGTTTATATTCTAGTCGGCATTCTCCTGTGACGAATATCTTTGTGGATGTGTCACAAGCAATCCAGGCTCATCCCTTGGATTGTTATTGCGGGGAATGTCAGTCCGGCTGTCAACCATCATCTAGTTGCTCGTATTTTATTTTTCTGTGCTCCAGTAAGACACACAAAAAAGCTTGCAACTACAATGTAGGCCTAAGGATATACTATGAAACAATACTATTTCATGAATCACTTTTAAAAAGTAAACGTTCATAAGCTTTCCTACATGTATTTGACCTACATTGTAATTTCATGAGGAAAGTCTATTTTCATTCAAATGAACTTTATCTTTCATTTGTTATTAGAAATGGAAAACAAAATACATGTCAATAATAATAGTGTTTACATTTTATGTCAAGAATTGTACATGTATTTTTGTACAATCTTTTACAAGATCTCGGGGAATCTAACTTGATTTCACTGCCGAAAAGTTAGCAAAGTTCAAAATAAAATTGCTTTAACACACAAACACACACATACATGTACATATACTTTCTGATGATTACTTTCCTTCATTGAATACATTTACAAGTGCAGCTGTATATTGTTAAAATACAAATAAAAAGAGATAAAAGATATACAAAGATGTACACAAATACATACACATAAACAGACACACACACAAGCACACACACACAAGCGCACACACACACACACACACACACACACACACACATACACACACACACACACACACACACACACACACACACACACACACACACACACACACACACACACACACACACACACACACACACACACACACACACACACACACACACACACACACATACACAAACACACACACAAACAAATACACAATGACCTTGACATTAAAAACAAATTTTCAACACAAATGAACCAATAATCATAACAGGCTATATGAAAAACTATTAACCACACAACAACAACAAATTGTTCTAGTAGGAATCTGTGGATGAAATGAGAGTATCCCTCCATCACAATTGACCTGACCTAATTCGTGAGTTGCTCCACCAACCTTCACCTTAACTGCTATGTAGACTTACAACACGTACACTGCCTTTTATTGCGTTCGGCAGGATCTAAAGGTAGGATTGCACAAACAGGTTTAGAGGTCTGCAATAAATGTAGGATATCCCTTTCAGCCACCAAACTATGAGGATGGATTTTATTCTGAATACAGCTATATCTGCTTGAAAAAATGATTCACACAATGCAATATACCCATAGTGAGTTATCCAACTCTGAAGTGACAGCTGCATGTTGTGCATTGTATTCTACATTCTACAATGAATGTTAGTGCAATCAGTAACAATGCATATCTGTAAAGACTCAATGTTCACAAAGTTATAACGTTCTAAATGATCGCATACAAGATTGAAATTTAATATTATTTCATTAGATTTTCATGGCACAACACTAAGATAAGGAAAAAGTTTATTGAAGAGAATCTACTACTCAAATTGAATTTGGGAATCATTTTTTAAACTGGATAAAATGAATAGTATACAATATATTTAAGAACCCTTTTTAATGTAAATAGGGTGTGTGTGTGTGTTGTGTTTACGTGCATATGCGTGTGGTGTTGTGTGTGTGTGTGTGTGTGTGTGTGCGTGTGTGTATGTAAGTGTGCACGTAGGTGTATGTGTGTGTATGTACGGTGTGTGTAAAATGTATGAGTACAATGTGTATTTATGAGTTTACATTATGTGTATTTGTATGTTTGTGAGTGCAAGTGTGTACATACATGTAGTGTGTAAATTTCTGTTACATGCCTGTGTATATGTGTGTACATATGTGTATGTGTGTGTGTGTGTATGTGTGTGTGTATTTGTATATATGTGTGTGCATGTGTGTGTGCATGTGTGTGTGCATGTGTGTGCATATGTATGTATGTGTTTTCGTATATATGTATGTACATGTATGTATATATGTATGTATATATGTATGTGTATGTGTGTTTATGTGTACAGTACTACTAGTTTTTCTGTGTGTAGAAAACAAAGTTTAATGATAACTTGATTTCTTTAGTTCATATAATAATTAATCTGTAGTAGATGTAAACATATTATCTGACCATGATTAAAACTCAATAGTCTAATTTTCATCTCAACTACCTACATGTACAAGTAAAGATGTCCAACTGCTTTGTCAATTTTGAAGTACATAGATGATACATAAACCTCGTCAGGATGATAACTTAGCAAATTATTCAAATATAATCTACAGTAGATGTAGACACATTAACAATATTTCAGTAATGGCTTTGTATCAGATGGATATAAGTGATTATTATCATTATTTATCTCATAATGGATAGGGTGGAGACTGTTACAGTAAATCATGACCCAATGATCATACTTTGTCAGTTGTCAGACCGAAGGACCCTAACACATGTTCCTGGCAGAAGGGCCTTAACCCATTCAATACTAGGACCACATATTTGTGCTTTGCCTTTTTATCTTGGAATGTGGCTATATTTACCCCATCTAATGAATGTGCTAAAGTAGAGAAAAATATCAGCTATTCAATGAATTGGGTGCTACAATGTCATATTGAATATTCATTTTGTTATGAATATTTAAATGAGATTTAACTAGAATATTCATAAACTTATCAAATTGGCAACGGCTGTTGTTATGATGAGGCCTTGGGTTGCTCCACTTTGTTAGTGGGTGATGTATTGAACTTATTGAGAAACATGTTTTACGGACGTGTTTTTCTTTTTTATGTCGTTTAAAAGTGAAAGTTATTTAATCAAAAATTATTGTTAGTCTTAAATTTCACAAGAAAAAATAAGATATTAAAAATTTCACCAATAAATAATTAATTAATTAGGCTAATGTTTGACACATCATTCTAATACCCATTACCCTTTACATGTATATACAATAGACTATTCCAGTATGTTGCCGATTTGATGAGAAAGCAAATTTGTAGTGATTATTTTACTCTGGACAGCCTCTAGTATTGATGGAGTTAACAGTAAATTTTGTCTAATTTGAGAAATATTGCCTAATTTGATATTTGCACTTAAGAGAATGACAGATGGATCTAAAAATATCACACTACATTGATTTCATGTGAAAAGAGCCAATGGTTTTCAATTTGGAGACAAAAGGCCCTTCTGCCGGGAACATATGATGACATAAATGGTACCCTGGGGTACCAACTAAAAATTCACCATTTTGTGAATTATTATCATTTTTTTTTAGCGCTGTGCCCTGGGTTACAAAACTGTGTTAAAAGTTATTTTTTAAGTGTGAAAATAACAACTTAAGCTTCGTTAATTTTAACTCACTTTTCATAAGTTTATGTCTTTTTGTTGTGCAATTATGCATCTTATGCACAATAACCACTGATGTCAGTGATTATAACCGAAGAAAATACATTTTTGGACACAAGAGGGAGCTACACAACATGGTACACCGGGGTACAACGGTACCCCGGGGTAGCGCGTGGTGCATCATATGCTAGGGCCGGACAACCAACAACTTGTCAGTTGAAATTACATGTAGACTACTCAACTGACAGTATTCCGGGTAACTTAAGTAAAGAAATCTCCACATACTGTATGCTACACAGATTATAAATAACACTGTTGTAACAGATTCCTTATCTTTTGCATGTATGAGCCTACACAACTTCATGACTTACTATCCACTGAGTAATAAGCAAATTTTTTCTAGATCAAGACACTCAACATATATGGATAACAATCTACACTGTGGAATAATGACCACAAAATGTTCACAGTGTTTCTACATAAGTACTTCAGACAGTCTAGTAGAGATTATTTTACGAGGCTGACCATACCGGTAGCTATCAATTCCTCACAGCTGAAATAATAAGACGGGGAAACATTAAGGGAAATATTTCACACTAGAATGACAGTCACAGTTGAATAGACTGTACAGTAATGAATAGCACGCCTCAGTGCAGAACTATTAGGTACACCTCTACGTACATGTAGGTACATGTATGTATTGAATAAACTGAGCTGAAATCTTTTCGAGTCCTTGTGTCTGGACCACACATGCGATAGAATGCCTCGACAGGAACAAATGTACCATAATTGCATAATGGCATCCACATGTGTTCAGCTGGGTAGAACATATGGGCAGTCTGATTTGATAACGCATGACAGATTGCGTTACTATATTTTCTGTATTAAAGGGGCGGGAAAAACTGGTTCATGCATGAATGTATGAATCATATCCTGATGTGTACACGTATATGTGTGTGTGTGTGTGTGTGTGTGTGTGTGTGTGTGTGTGTCGTTTGTAATGCGTGTGAGTGTGTGTGTGTGTGTGTGTGTGTGTGTGTGTGCACGTATGTTTTTGCCGTAAAAAGTGGACACCCACCGTAAAGTTTGCACTCACACCGTGGATACCCCCCCCCCCAACAATGGACTGTCCACGGTTGGCTGTCTATACCAAATGGTTGCAAATGGCCTAAACACAAACATTTAAAAAGCATGTTTAAAATTGTCCCCCAATTGAACGTACAGGGTCTGTCCACGGTTCCCCATGTAAAATGTGAATGCACAAACGTGTGCGTATGTGAGAGTATGCTTTATGTATGTAAAGTATGCTTTATGTACATGTATGTGTCTGTGCTTGCTTGGTATTAGAATGGATTTTTTTTTAATCATTCACCACCTAATAAGATCTCTATTCTATGTGTACACATGTATATGTATACATGTGTACATATGTTAAGTATACAAATGAGTCTGCCAAGTGTCTTGTACGTCTATGTCCTTGTGTTGTGTGGCATTCTGTACTCTGCCACTACATGTAGTAATTAAGGCCACAATAAACTGCATTAGACATACAGCAAATCACAGAAAACTGTCAACACAGATATTGTAATGACAAGCAACTGAGTTGATTTTGTCGGTTTGGAATTCTCCTCTCATCTTTATTTGACTATTCAACACGTGTGTAGAGACAGTGATTTTCTGTTTAAAAAATGGTCTTTTCCGTTTCTGAAAACTTGTAATTCTGTTTCAATTTGATCTAAAAATGGAAATTCCATTTTGTCATAGAAAATGTACACAGCAAAAATATGAATTCCATTTTACAAAGGTGAATTTCATGAATTTTTCCATGAAAAGTACAAGAACCAAACGGATTTTCCGTTTCATTTACCGGTAAAACGGAAAATCACTGTCCCTACATGTACATGTGAAGTTGTGTCATTCATCAAATTACAAGTTTACAGATATCAACACTTAAATTAAAATAACAATTGATAATACCAAATCAACTCTTTCATGTGTTGAGAATTTCATAACAGTGTCTCACTGTGCAATTTAGATGGAGTATCGTGTCATTTTCAAACACGTCTAATTTCTATGCATACACAATGGAGAACAGTGTTAGTTGTAGATGAAATCATGCCTTTCTAACCATATCATTTTCATTACCATGTTGTGCAGATTTCTGAAGCTACACTGCATTTGTGAAGTTAATTTAGGGAATCAATATATATCCATAAATGTATAGAAAATATGCATGTTTTTCTTACCTCTGAAAAAAAAATTGTAGGAACTTTTAAAGAATACATTTGATAAAAACCTACCAGATTTCTAAGTGTTATATAGTGAGGGCTGTTCTCATACTGTAAGTAAAACCTTAAATCAAATTATTGTCATACTTTGTTACTTTTATATAACTCACTGACAGGGTACTGTTTCTGTCAAATACTGTGCCAGTGGCATGTTACGAGTTAAACAAAATTAGTATGCCATGGCTAAAATGCAGCGTTCATTATAGATCATTAAAGGTATCATATAACAATATTTCCATTTTAAAAAAATTAAGCTGCATGATTCCCCATGCTACTGGTGTTGTTGATAAGGCCTACAAATGAAGCCCTGAAAATAATTACAGTTCAAAATGATTATAAAGTGCTTTAACAAAATAAAATCTCATTGAGAGACCATTCCAGTTTTTCCTCATAGATGGCAGTGTTGCAGAATTTTCATCGGCTGAGAATAATTCATATGCTAATTTTGATCTGTTAATATTTTACAAGTGACAGCATAACTGTCTGAACCTTTGTATTCTAGGGTGTTTATTTGTCCATTCAAACACTGTCAGATACGTCAGATAGCAAAGTTCGACAATTTTTAGATGGGTCTTTCACAATATTATACAGTGTCCTTAAGAGTTAAACAATATTAGTATGCCGTGGTTAAAATATAGCGTTCAGTCTCGATCATTAAAAAGGCAGTTTATTTGAGGGCAAGCCAGCTTGAGCGCAATACCATGCTTCTTGTCAGGTTACAGGCAGCCATCAGCTGTAAATAATGACATTCACGGTGGTGCGTCGATCCGATCCAGCAGAACCACAATATGAAGTCCTGTGACATTAAATGAGTCTTGCAAGGGTAACAAATTAGCAGTGTGTTTTATCTATTATCACCCTCCGAGTCTAAACGCGAGCATAATGAGCCCATTTGCATGCTGTGAGGTTGCCATACAACGTTTGGCCGCGAGGCATGTACCGTCAGTCTCTGAGATGTTTGGCTAATAAACAATCTGCAGAGAGATATTTGAAGATAATATTCTCGTCTTGCGACAGATTAGAAGAGATTCTGTAGGTATTCAACATGGCTTTCAGTGGATGATTATTATTGGGGCATTTATGAATAGTTGTATCTAGTGAGAATTTTTGTATCTAGTGACAAGACGCATTTACTATAACAAAACTATTATCTTCAGTCAACTAATTTGACTAAGATTACAGTCTTCACTTTTAAAGACACAGTGAAAATCTCTGGAGGTAAAAAAAAGTCAGAGAGTAAGTGTACTCTGGAGGTAAAAAGTTGCATGATCTGGAACACTGCAACATACGCACACTAATAAAATCTAAGATATCTACAAAACGAAAGCATAGTTTGCTTTTCTGACTTCAGAAATGATTTCAGCACAAACTTTTAGTCTAGAAAACTGTTTTGTAGACTGAAACATGAAGTTCATATTTTTAGCATTTTGTCAGTCAAATGGTGGTAGAACCTTGAACCTTGTTTTTACAAAAGTCTAACACAGGAGCAGAGCATGCCTGCAGTCCATTCAATCTGACTAGACATCATTATTGAGATTTATTGTAGTATTTTTTTTTAATTTGTAAATAAGTTTAAAGGAACAACACTTTGTTTGCACTATACACCTTGTCTCACCAGACCTCACAAGCATTAAATTATGAAAAAAAAAACTGATTAGGTCTTAAAGGTCAATAGCATGATGGGAGGTAGTCCTCAACTTGGGGTAAAACTATTCTAGAATCAAGTCAACTATGAAAGGATTCTGTTGTGAAAATTTTGTGGTCAAATGTTGACTCATTTTATAGGAACTACGTACCATCAGCATCTGTTGTGACAGGCATATTCGTTGTGTAGCCTTCTATGGGATTAATTTCTATCAGGGCACGAGAGTAAGTCAACACTAGTTATGGTCATGCTTGATTCTCCTGAAGTAACAAAAATTCAAGACAAATCCTTCCAGCCAAGTTTTACACTCCAGGTAGTGTATACATTGATATATGTCCAAACTTATTTGCTTCTTGAGTCATTTTCAAGTGTTCCCAATCAGGTTAATACTAGGCTTTCAGCTCCTGTTAACTGTTAGTGGAATATAGTTTACTGAAACATATCATGGGTGATTGTCCCCTTTAACATTAGAACAAATGCATCCACCTCTATGGCAATGGTATAATCCATAAATCATAATTTCTTATAAGCAAGCACAGGGCCCCATTCATACCACCACACTTCACAGCAACTGGCTAAAATTATAATACTTTGGAAAGCATACCGTCTTTGTTGCCTGATGTAAACGGGACCTCTACTGACCTTCAAAGATTCATCTATCAAAGCAGGGATTTAGTAGCTAAGCATATTAGTTGAGTTTATAAGGGGAAATGAAGTAATTTAGCTCACATTCACCTGCATATACATCAATAAAGTTCATCATACTTTTGTCATCTAAACACACCCAATATCTTGGCTTTCATAGCTGCACGTACCTGCCTGCATTAATTAGCTTCGCGACGTGCTATAAGCTGTACATACATGTATACGTATATTCTGTGTGCAGTCCATAATGTGTAAAAACATGTTATCAGAATTCACAATGCTTCTTTTTGTATTGATGCAAGAAGTTCAGAAATATTTTACCTACAGATTTATCAAACTCTTTAAAGTAAAATGAACAGTTATTTTTCAGTGAAGTTAAAATTCATTTCATTATGGGCATGGCAAGATTTGAGCATAGGTACTTGGACTATCTACATAAAATTACCACTCGTATGATCACGTCATACAAAAAAAAATGTAGTTTATAAAATCTTTCTTTCTTTCTTTTTTGGTTAAAAAAATATTTTATTTGATATTTATCTGATTGCTCATGAATGGAGCTAAAGTTTAGAAAATCAGCTGTTGAAAGCAAAAGAGGGAGTGCAAATTTCTTTTTGCTTGCCAGGGGTGGAACTCTGCGTGGGAGGTGCACCCCCCTCATTCACCCATTACACCCTTGTTAATACAGGAAGCTGGTGAAACACCCTTTAAATTTAGGAATATTGCAAAAAGAATAAAATCATGCAAACAATAAAAAAAACCTGTTTACATCCCTTGCAGCAAACAGTTTGGTGTCTGCATAAATGTTACAGGAGATTTCTAGAAAAAAAAACCCAGGCATGCCCAGGTAACCGGAACCGTACAATTCTGTTGTCGTCTTACAAGGTTAACGAAAGAAGATACTATAACCAACTGATGGACCGTCACGCTAAATGTCACAAAGATACAGATATTTTGCACCTCACACACGTTTTCCCTATAAAAATCCAACGAGATCAGATAATGTGGTCGACTCGTGCGGTACGTACGTAACTCGGGGCTGTGGCAAGGACTGTCAAAACACCCAAATGACTCCTGGGTGTGTTTGCCAATGAGGATTATGTATCGGATGATATTACTCACCTACAGGCCGACAGCATCAGGCCTCAATCAAATCGGATCTGTCTGTCTGTCTGTATGTGTGTCATACCATGTTTCTGTATACATGTGCGTCATACCGTACATGTATATCTGTATGTGTGTGTCAGTGTGAGTTGGGTAAATGTGCACCTTTGGTAATATAACTTAAAGGTATTAAATGATGAGATGAATTTGCCAAATTATCCACCTGTTTGTGTGGTATGTGTGTGTCTGTTTGTATGTCTGTTTATTTGTCTGTATGTGACAATTGAGTAAATAACACCCTTTGGTAATATCCCTTCTTAGATATTACAATATACTCAGTGGTGAGATACATTTTCCAAATTATCGAACCTGTATGTGTGTTATGTAAATGGTATGTGTGTGTCTGTTTGTGTGTCTGTTTATGCATCTGTGTGAGTGTGTAAATATACATCCTTTGGTAATATTGCTTCTCAGGTATTACAATACATATATACCCAGTGCTGAGATATATTTTTGAAATTATCTAACCTGTGTGTGTTGTACCCACATTTAGTATGTGTGTCTGTCTGTTTGTGCATCTATTTGTTTGAGTTAAGTAAAGTAATGCATGCCCTTTGCTAATATCAGTTCTAAGGTATTACAACATACCCAATGGTGAGATAAATTTACCAAAGTATCCACCCATATATGTGTTATACACTGTACATGGTGTGTTTGTGTGTCTTCTTGTGTGAGTTAAAAGT
>JZLH01S0599335.1:39301-55103 GCA_001188425.1 Eucidaris tribuloides
CCTGCTAGTGTATAGTTGGTATATATTTCAACTCATTTGGTTCTTGAGGCATTTTCAAGTGTTCCCAATCATGTCACTAACCTTTAAGTAATGTAATGTACATGACGTTCTTCTTTTACGTATTAACACATTATACACTCTCCATTTTATCCAATCTATATGTATGTTGTAACATGAACATGGTTGTGTCTGTTTGTGTGTCAGTTTATGTGCGACTGAGAGTTGGATAAACATACACCCTTTGTTCATATAACTTTTTCAGGTGTATAACAAAGTACCCAATAGAGAGATACATTTTCCAAATGATCCAACCTGTATTTGTCTTTTACCCATGTGTATATGTGTCTGTTTGTGTGTCCTTTTATGTGGGTGAAAAAACTGGATGCTTTTTGTGGTGATATATATTTCTCAGGAACACATTATACTACACCCAGCGGCAAAATAAATTTTCCAAATTAGATGAAACATGACTTCAAAGCCACAGCTCTCTCTTCTTCAATAATATGAGTACAAAAATAAAAAAAATAAATAAAGACAGAGTGAATGTTTTACAGTACTTTGCATTTGTGCATGATGCATTCTCTAATTTTTTTCATGCCAATGTAACATAATCGATGAGCTTACAAATATTTTTCCTCATGCCGTTTCAGCCAAGTTATAATTGGGATATTCCCCTGGGGGCAGGCACTGTCAAACTCCAATATGTCACATAACCAATAAGTCACAAAACACCAGAGACTACATATAGTTTTGATTATTAACCCTTTGGGCCCTATTAAAGCTGGAATATTCCCTACACACTCACGGCCAATTTGATGGATACTTCAGTCAGACTGATTTATTGTACAGTTCATTTGATGAATTCATTTAAGTAAAGGACATTTGCAAACATATTCAAAAACATGCGCAGGTACTACTACACATGTTAACCCACTGGAGATGATTTGTTCTCTAACACAACTTCTCCATAGACCCCAACCCAAGATATCTTGCTTTTAGTCTCCAATGGGTTAATATTTTCACTACCATTTTTTTAATTACAAAATTCCTTCCAAAAAAATGCTCATAGTAATTATGATGTAATATTACAAATAAATTTACATCTTAACTGTTCAGTGTTCAAAAAAATTTTAGTAAATTTGTTCAAATCTAATTTTCGACTGTCTCACATTTGCCAGTCTTCATTTATAATCTTGATTCATCCCAGTCTCAGTGTTGTCATCATAAAAGATATCAGAACCTTAAAAAATACCCTTGTACATTCTCTTTCTCTTTAAAACTTTTTCTAAAATGTTTACGAATAGTTCCTTCCTTTTTCTGGTCTAGCACCTTACAGTTTCAAAGATGATGAGTAACAATATAGAGTTACCCGTCGAGTGTAAAGAATACCATGTAGGTACACCAAAATGGGAATTATATATTTAATTAGTTTGATAGACAATCGAGAGTCGAGGTAGGACCCTACATGTAATGTAACCACGTACAAATCAAATAATATAATGTTTTGTTTTCTGTACACCTTGAAAGTACTGGACTTCATCTTCATTCAGCCATGATGAAGCACAATTCTCACAAATGCAAAACCTGAACATATGTCTTCAAGAAGCAAGGCCCCTACTTCAGTTTACCTCACAACATCTCAATTTGAGAGTGATACACCCAAACTTCATAATATCTACTTCACTGTTTCATTTGCAAAATACATGTACACAGTAATCTGAGTTTACCTCAGTTTAATTTAAAATTGCACCTTCTCAATAACACCACTCATATTTGATGACCAAGTCAAAGACTTCAAAAAAAGTTGATTAACTCAATTTAATTAAACCATCTTCGTGAATAACTTCTTCTATACACTCCTCGATATCTGCAAGCAGGGCTGAGCGAATGTAGAGGGTCGAGCTCAGAATTCATGGGCCGTTGAAATTTAACCAGATACTGGACTGCTTTAGAGTACCCACTTCATACAGATAAGTGAACACTCTGCCACAGCAACATTTAACACCTGGACGGGTGATACCTTACACGGGTGTCGTATAAGTTTGTTCTTTTTTTTCAGGAGCTGGCTTTTATCCACACATGAATATGTTGTTGAGACGCTATACGGACATCGCATGCTTTTGAGAGATTGTTAAGGCGCCCAAATGTAAACCTAGCAGATTAGGCTTGCGCGCAAGCCGATGGGGTATGCCTCCGCACCGTCCAATTCAACTTTGAATGTACAGGCCATCGTAACTTTGATCCGTTCACTCTGAAATATCATTTATGCCCTAATAACTACTTCGACCAAGAATTACCATCAATATCGTAAGCTGCTACTCAAGTTTCGCAGTAACTGAGCCCGAATCAGACATATATTTAGGCTTGGTGCACCTATTGACTTTTGACCTTTGAACTCAAATCTAATCAGTTCATCGATGGTCATAATTACATACTTCACCACGCTTACATGAAAATTTCATAACGCGCATTCTCAAGTTATCGCGGTAAATGAGCCCAAATCAGACATATTTTAGCCGCGTGACCTTTGACCTTTGCCTTTCAGCTCAAATTATCAGTTCATTGGTGCCCTCTAATACATAACCTTCACCCAAGTTACCAAATTGACATCGACAAGCGCTCTCAAGTTATCATGGGGTAACGAACCCGCAATAAGACAATTTAAGGCCCCCCACCCGGTGGACCTTTTGACCTTCGGGGACTCCAAAATCTATGAGTTCATGGGGTGCTCATAGTCCATACTTGGTCCGGAGTTACATCAAAAATCCGACCAGCCGCTCTCAGTTATCGCGGTAATGACGAATCAGACATATTTTAGGCCCGGTGACCTTTGACTTTGACCTTGAGCTCCAAAATCTAATCAGTCATTGGTGCCTCATAATACTATTATTCACCAAGCTTACCATAACATCCGAGCGCACTCTCAAGTTATCGCAGGGGAACAAGCCCGATCAGACTATTTAAGGCCGGTGACCTTTGACCATTTGACCTTTTCAGCCTTCCAAATCTAATCAGTTCGATTGCCGGGGTGGCTCATAATACACACTTCACCCAAGTTACATAACAATCCGACCAGCCGCTCTCAAGTTATCGCGGTAACGAGCCCAAATCAGACATATTTAAAGCCCGGTGACCTTTGACCTTTGACCTTTCAGCTCCAAAATCTAATCAGTTCATTGGTGGCTCATAGTACATACTTGGTCCTAGTTACATTAAAATCCAATTGGGGGTTCTCAAGTTATCGCGGTAACGAGATCCGGTAACGGACGGACGGACGGACGGACGGACGGACAACCCGAAAACATAATGCCTCCGGCAACTTCGTTGCGGAGGCATAAAAACCCAGAATTGTTTTCCTATTGGCCTTGTCTGAGATTATACTTCAGATCCAATAAACCAATGTACTTAATTAAAGCCCGTTAGAGATGATTTTATTTCAATGAACACACATCCTCCATGTACACCCCAGCCCGCTATGTTTCATCTTTGTTGAATGAAGAATTGCTTAAGTGAAAGAACCTCTTTTGCTTCATCGAGCACTGAAAAGTTAATTTTCATCGAACAAAGCATAGAGCATACACACTAGTCATAATTAATTTTTAATCTTCATTACCTCTTTGTTGAATGAACAATAGTGCATATTGTGGACAGGGTCTATTAGAGTAAATGTCTATTTTTCTATGTGTGTGCAGGGTGAAGGGGGTGGGGGAAATATTTTTGTTCATTTATGGCCATGTACTAATTTCATGCTGGAAGTAGCTACAATACATGTAATAGCACTCTCAAACTATAAGTAATTAATGATAAATACAGCAGGTCAATACATTGGACTACTCTAAGCAACAAATTAATTGTGAGCACTGTACTGAGCATTTGGATTATCTGTCTTTTAGCATGATTAGATCATACAATCCCAAGAAACAAGTTACAGCCAAAGATTAAAGGGAAATATAAAAATTGGAAGAGGTTCTGACACAATGATATCAGAACCAGGTACACTGTATTTGTTTCTGCTGTGATAGCTTCATGATCACACATTTCCGTTTTGTTGTTTTTCTTAATCAGACACTTCTGTACTGTTCACATTTGTTGTGTCATTCTCTATGGGTTCCATGTTTTTTCTGGATCAAAGATACGTCATTGACAAATACACAGAAAATATGATTGTTTTTCCCATTTCACCAAATATTAAAAAAAATTCTGAGGTAAAATTGCAAATTTGTAGAAAAATTTCCTATATGGGAACCTACCAGTTTTATGAATAATTTAGTGAGTGCTGTCCCATTTTAATGTGATACTTTTGTTGAAAGTCGAGGTTCATTTGGTGGTGTAAAATTGTGCCACTAACACTTTAACGGTTAAATATAGCCGGAGACTGGTTATTACATGTGGTTTAAAGGCAGGGAATCTCTTTTGCACCCCTCAAACAGTACAACAAAAGTACAAAACATCACTCAAACCCTTAGGCTACTTATGAAAGATGTTGAAAAATGCACTAAAACAGAAACTGTCAGTAATTCTCGCTGTAAGGCTCACTGTAGCGAGACAGTTTGGTAATATTATTGCACTACAAAGAGGAGTGCAAAAGAGATGCCCTGCCTTTAAACATAAATAAATAAATAAATAAATAAATAAACAAATAAATAAATAAATAAATGAATAAATAACAAACAAATGAATAAGACATCTGTACCTAATTTCAGGAGGCCCAAGAGATGACAAATTGAAATGGGTTAACATTCTGTGGATCAAGTCATGAAAATTGCAAACTCAATAAACAAGGCAGGTGTACTAACAAAGTGCATGGGCTTACAGAGCAGAGTCATGCACATGCAGGGGCATAACTAGGAATGTTTTACTGGGGGTGGGGTGTAAATTAGTCTAGGGTGGCATGAAGTTTGGGGGAGGGGCAAGGATATACCCCTTGTCCAGTGTTTCCTTCTATATATTTTCTCATTATTACTTTCTTTTTTTTTGGGGGGGGGGGTCACGTGTACAGGCACAAGATTTTTTTCAGGGGGGGGGTATGTATATTCCCTGGGCCCCTGACTACACCTATGCATACATGTATGTGTGCAAGACACACTTACAAGGAGCTCTGCCAATCGATTCGAAGATGGTTGATTTATCTAGGTACACTATGTACCTCTTGAGACAGATCTGCTGAACATCTAATTAGATCAGCTGATTGGGGAGATTGGTGAAATAAGCAGATCGCGGACACATGCAACGTTCAGTCTAGAGTCAAGTCTGCATGAATGCATCAGGCAAATTTCCGTCCTTCAAGACCTAGAAATCTAGCTACCCTGGAAAACCCAGTATCTACTGTAAGTCAGTAATTGCAAATTGTAGACTCCCCCCCCCCCCTTTCCATCACCCCCCCCAAAAAAAATGTCCAGATAGGGGATGAATCAATCTTTGCAGTCAAGAATTTAACTGCCTGAAATGACAGCACACTATGTAAATGTACATTTGTTCATATGGAACAGTAAGGATTTATCATGCTCCTAATTTCACACAGAGAAATGGTTTTCATTTGTAATGAGAAATAAATTTCCCTCCTTCAAATTGTCTTTTTAAATAGACCAAAATGATCTCTTCATGCCCTAAACTTTAAAAACTTTGAAATACTTCCACTTTTTGAAAAATAACAAAATTGAAATGTTGACTCAGCAGGCCACATTTTGTAGCACTGAAATTATGATACCACATGTATCTGCCTGTTGATCATATCACAATTTGTTAACCACTTTGGGTAGTTGTTTTCTGATGTTTGGTGTAACAGTTCTGTACTTACAGACAGTTTGAGTGAAAAATTTGTCAGATCAACCTATACTGCATGTATACACTGGTTTTAAAGTGATAGGCTAACATTGTGGAGCTTCAATTTAAAAAATTGTCAAATTTTGATATCTGAACTACATAGTAGTGTTCATATATGGACAAATAAACACCCTAGAATACAAAAGTTTGGAAAGTTACACTGCCAATGGCAAGTTATGCAGGAATAAACAACTGAAACTCGGGCCGAGTTTAAATAGCGTAGGTGTACACACAGTAAGTCTATGGGAGAAAATGGGCAGGTGAATCCGATCAACTTACGATTTTCACTTTTTTAAAGCACTAAATAATCATTTTGAATACAATTTTTTTCAAGGCGTCATTTTTAGACCTTATCAAAGACAATGGTAGCATGGGGAATCATGTAGCTCAGATTTTTTTAACTGTGGTAAATGTTAGCTAATACCTTTAACAATTAGTACACACTTATAGTGAATAAAAATTAAGATTATGTACACACACGTATGTTTCGACTCAAAGTTCAAAATATGCCAACTGAAAAGGGATATTGACTTTTTGTCCCCATTTAGAAGCAAGAGGATGACTCAAGAAAGGTTCAGTTTGCTTTGTGCATGCAAGTTCGTGTTATCAACAACTAGAACAGAACAAATGAAGCATATTCAAACTCACTGGTCTTCCATTATGCAGAATGATCTTAAGTACTTTTGAGCACCAACTACATGTACCTGTACATGCGGATCAAAGTCTAAAGCTACATGTATACTTGTAGCCATATACATGTACATGCAAGTACTGTATGTTGCAGGTAAATGTGAAAAGTATATTATGATTCTTATACCGCTTTAAATGCAGGGCATCCTTTGTCACAACTTAAAATTTACTGCTCCATTGTGACAATATAGACATATAAGCTGATATGGACAAAATAATAATTCTACAGAAGTGCAAGCAGCGCAGCTACAACCTGCAGTATAAAATAATCATAAATCTAGTACATATTTCACACAGCCCAAAATACAGTATAACAAAAGTAGTATAGAAACTTGTAGATTGGGAAAACGGCAATCAGCACACTCATAACACCACCCCGGGGGGGGTCGCTCTCCACACGGCCTGTCTCCCACCCGTGTCCAACAACCTCAGAAATGCACCCTAAACGGCGTAACCTATAGGCCTATAAGCAAATTTGCAACCCTAAATGGCGTAACACATCAGAAAAGGTACCCTAAGTGGCGTGACTCCCAGGAAGTCCACTTATTCTGATACCCTAAGTGGCGTGAACAGGGAATCCACTAATGTGATACCCTAAGTGGCTTAAACATTGAAATCAACTGATATGATACCCCCCCCCCAAGTGTCATTCTCATCTAAAACATTATTGTAGGCCTACATTGCGCAACCCGAAGAGGTTCACTTAACAATTCATAAATAATTCTCCTTATTATCAAACGTTCATTTCGGAGATGTTATTAGATCCACAAAAAATTGCACCCCTAAATGGCGTAATCTACGTAACCAAATTAGTAACCCTAAATGGCGTGACATGTGAGAAAAGGCTACCCTAAGTGGCGATTGCCAGCAAACGGTGCTGAAAAAGCTACCCTTTTTCCAAAAGACGTAGACGACGCCCGAGGGCTGGAAAAGGGACCCTTTACGACGCTTTCTCTGGACGCGGGTGCGTAGCAGGCCGTGTGGAGAGCGACCCCCCCGGGAACACCACCTGCTCTATAAATATCAAATATGCATACACAGTACCTTGTTTACTACCGAATAATTTCTGAGAATTGAAGGCCCTCACCATTCGTCAGGGAAGTAAACGAGAAGTAGCAAATTGTTGCATACACTAGCACACAGTTTACACATACACACATACATACACAGTACACACACAAACACACACACAAAATACACAGACACACATACACAGTATACACAGACACAAACAGATGCATACATAAACAGTCACTTACACACATACAGAGCCAGTTTCATTGAACAGCATTTGTGGGGGATTTCTACACGTACTACTAATATAATTAATATAACTTCAGTAGAATAATGAGAGGAGGACAACATCAACAACAACAATAAATTAATTAATAAACAAATACACAAATTTTCAAAATTAGGATGATGATGAAATACTAGCATGTACACATGTATGTCACACTGACTTTTCAATAATCAGGTCGTTGACAAAAACGTGAATGCCCGCGAGACTAAATTGGCATACCTAGAGTTTGGCTGGTCTGCTCGTTTAACGCTACATTGGGCCAACAGCTGACAAATAACACTTCAAATATGTGCAGACTACGAAACCCTAATTGGATAATATAAAGAGCAACATCAAATTTACATACACTTTATTAAAACCCCGCGAGACTTGTTTACGTTGATGAACTGAACAGTGATATACAGTCAACATCCCGTCTTTAATGAGAGAGAGAGGGGGAGAGACGTATTTCAATCACACATGCATGCCAAATAAAATGCTTCCACACGCGTGATAATGGGACCTCGCAAATTTAACTGTCAGCTGAAAACATAGCTTGAAGTGTGTCGAGAGCGTACGGTGTGTAGATAAGAATCTTAATGTGAGGAATATGCACTTTGTCTGGAAACATTAAAGCAGGAAATTACAAACGATGGTTACAATGTACATAATATACCCTGAAATATTTTACACTGATTACAGAAAGTACACGCCATATTGGAAATTATGTGGTGTAGAATTCAAACTAACAAGCAAGGTTGGCAGATGAAGTGATTTTAAATTGCTGCCTTTAATTACAATTCAAATCAATATTTTTATATTGATTTAAATTTCAACAACATAGACATAATAATACATACAGAACTGATGGAAAACAAAACAAAATCAGGATTTTATTTTTTCCATTTTCTCATTAAATTAATTTCAAAATGTCAAAATTTAAGGTTTGAGTGATTTAATTGATGGATTGATCCATTCTTTTCCATTCTTTAAAAAAAAATACACAACTCTGCTAACAGGATTATACTGTCATTTTTAATCACACACCACATTTACATTTTAGGCTACCATTATCAAAATTATTAAGTATGTATCATGATCATGACCTTAAACAAAGTAGCCTACTAACCCAACCCTTGGCCCTAACCCTATTCTGGACCCGATGGCAACCCTAACCCTAATTATTTATCTTCCGAGATATATAAATCACAGAAGCAACTGTCCCTGGAGCAAACTTCAGGTCACAAGTGGTAGGAATCTTTTGCGACTTATTATCATGCAGGAACAGATATAATAAAATTGATTACATGGACGTCCAGCACATCCCACATAATAAAGGCAACCCACCTTTTTTTATTAGATCATCATAACTCAATGTGATAAAGCCCAATTAAACAACTAGCACACACACTACACCAAGGACACAACGACTTGGTCTCTATACTGCATGTACCTGTTAGAACTATGTATAGATTGTGAATAACTAATGAGAAATTTATTGGCATCGGTACTGCCAGTTTGCTCACTTGGGTTCGACACTAAATTCATAACAATTGATTTGTGTATTTACACAAAGGACTGTAATAACAATTGCTGGGAAGTAATGTACACAGCAAATGTTGTTGTTAATTGGGGGTCAGTGTGTGTGTGTGTGTGTGTGTGTGTGTGTGTGTCTGCGGGTGCACGTGCCTCCAGTGCAAGTCCACAGCCTACCGCCCTTGTAGCTCTTTCCTAGGAAGATAAGTTGTAAGGGATGTGTTTGCCTGTGGTATACCTAAAACCCTGCGGGCGTCCAGATTTTACGGTCTTGTCGGTCTCGCTCAGCCGTCTCTTTTAATTCTAATCTTTTTTGTGTCTACTTAGTTATTCTGATTTAAACTTAATGTTTTCTTTATTTCAGGGAAAAGTTGTGTATCTTGCTGCATGTACCTTTAACCGTGTTATTCTCTTTTATCATCATCATCATCATCTCATCATCATCTCAGTGAGTAGTAAGTAGTAGACAGTAGTAGTAGTGAGTATAGCCAAGTAGTCCGAGTGAGAGTTAGAAAGTAGTAGTAGTGAGTAGTTAGCAGTAGGTAGTAGTGAGTAGTAGTAAGTAGTAGTCAGTAGTGAGTAGAATTTAGTAGTAGTAGTAGTAGTAGTAGGTAGTAGTAGTAAGTTAGAGTTATGTAGTAGTAGTAGTAGTAGAAGTAGTAGTAGTAGTAGTTAGTAATAGTCAGTAGTGTTGTATGTCATTTGTTCGTTAGTGATGTCTTCCCTTCTTATCTTCATCTTCCTTTCATTATATCTCGTAGTTTCATAAAACCCGCCAACACAAGTTTCTTGCTGCCCTCCATTCAACGCGTGGGTCGGAAGGCAACGGGGTCTTCAAAAATATTTTAATAAAGAGACGTTTACAGTTGAACCAGTAGCATGCATTAGAAGAGTTTAACATCAAAGTAACTACCCCTTTTTCAAACGTGACACAACGTTTTGTTTGAAACAAACGGGTTTTTGAGCCGATTAATTTGAGCGGGGGCCCGTCGGCGGATTCCCTGCACTGTATTTAATTAACGTCTGTCATGATAAATGTGATTGATCCGTTGGCGTGTAGTTCTAATGAATGAGTGGACACGATTTACCATACCGGCAAAATATTGCACTTTTCAGAAAACTCATAGGGGGGTCCCATTATTTGCCGCAACCGTCGCTGCGGGCGGGGGGCCATTCCAGTGCATGCGTGATTTTCACCAACAAATCCCTGCCTTTTCGTGTAGTGATTAAACGACCTATTTATGTTGAATCATCTAGTCTTATTGACCCTCCCTTGGCAACTTTTCGCGATATTCGCAACGCTTCAGTTGGAGCGCAATTTAGAAATTCTGATCCTTCTCAATTTTGAAATAGTGAAATCCATTAAGTATTTCAGTGTTCACCGTGAAATCATTAAGTATACTGCAAAAAAAAAAAATTGAAATTCGATATTTTTTCAGCGCAAAAGTTGCATTTTACATTGGTCTGCCGACCGAATAAAAGAGCTGTAACCCATGTACACAACACTTACACACACACAGCACCACACACACACACACACACACGTACACACACACCACACACAACATCACACACACACTACACACACATCACACACACACGGACGCACACACGACACACACGCACACACACAACGCACGCTAACGTCACGCACGCACGCACGCCACGCACGCTAACGCACCCACCCCCCCGACACACACACACCATACACACACATCTCTGTGAGCATTTCTCAGTTCATTGTTTGCATTATCGCATTCATACCCGATTCCAATTCCTGTTCTTTTACGTCATCGCGCGGGTAACAAGACGGTAACAAGAATCGGAGGACAGACAAGCCTACGCAACAGACAGACGACAGGATCACGGATGGTTGGATGTGGAAACCAGCGAAAACACAATGATACCTGAAGATAACTTTCGGGTACATCAATTTCCAAACTTTTACTTAAATAGCCGATGTTATCTCAACCCCCCCCCCCAAACAAATGCAATCGACTATTTATCCTTACCCTTATTTTTGTTATTTGACCTTTGCTTTTGGATCACTGACCCCGAGAGTGCACTGACCTTGACCTTTGGAGACGTCCAGATGAAAAGGAAAGTTTAAACGATCAGGATATAAATACTCTAACGCCATTCCATGCCCTCCTAAAGTTTGTACCAGTTGACTAAGATATATTTTGAAATAAATGGATTTGTAACCCAACAACCTTTGACGGTAACGCGACTTGTGTGACACAGTTAGGCATTGACATGGGAAAACTCTACCCTTCGCCTACCGAAAATACATTCTAATTTAATATATTCGGTGCTAGGTGTATCTCTCCTCCGCCCTTCACCAAGAAGAGCCTTTATAGTAGGTGACGACGTCCGGCACGTCCCCCGCCAGCTCAAAACCACGAAAAAGTAGGCCAACATTAATTGGTTCACTTGTTCTTCGAGTAAGTTTAAAGAATACAAGCTCTTAGCTTTTTATAAATGCCTATATCGCAAACCCCCCCCTCGTTACCACAATTGCGCGGCCACTACTCGCTTAAACCTATCATACACGGAATGTATCTTGACAACAACCTCACACAACGATCTCTCACTCTCTTCCCCAGCCCGCCACACCTGCCCCGAGACACGTTAGAAGGATAACAGTTTCACTGAAAAGCGGCGATCCGCAGAGAAAAGTCCGCGCGACCCACGCGCCTGCCCACAACTGGCGTTTAAAGATTACGTTTAACTACAGTTGTGCGCCATGCAAAAGCAACATGTACCGAAAAAAATGCACCGCTGCCCTTCCCATATCTCTTCGCACTGCCGGTCACCCTCCCGTCCGGAGCTCACTTTAGCACCAGTCAGACTACCCCCCGAATACCATTCATACTTACAATACCCATACTGCACTGCCACTAACCGTATTCCCGTTGGTTTCAGCGACCGTATAGTCGTTTTAAGCACCAACTTCTCTTGAGACCTGATTAGAAAGAGAAAAGATTTTTCCTTTACAGATTACACAAAGTTTAAAATTTTGAGTCGAGACCAATCCAAATGACAACATTTTGTAGTCTATTACAGATGAATCATAATCTGACGATTTGTTGTGTGGTTTGGAGATCCTGCGGCGGTATGTATTGCTATCCGGTGGCATGGACATGTACTTGAGGACATAATATTGGTTCATTCTTCAAGCCGAAAGCAAAAGTACGCCCGCCACTCTATCCCTCGCCAGCCGGTCTACAACTTATTTCTATGAGAAATCTAAAACGTGCACTGCAACAGTATCCTATTGCATCTTATTTGACTTCACTAGAGAGATTATTAGGGATTATTACATGCATTCCTTCAATAGGAAACTTCTCTATCCTTTTTAATGTAAGGAAACTAAAATTTCGTTTTACTTACGAAACACAAAAACTGGGTCATCAACTCTATCAAATTTATCTGCCCATTAATCATCCTGCCCATCTATAGTGTAAGAAAACTGATTTCAGCTTGCTATTATCTTGCCTTCTAATCTGATCTGCATGAATCACAAACTGATTCAGTTTTTCTTCATTCTTGCCTTACTAACCCTCTGATTGATCAATCCCCGGGCATCAATTCATTTAATTCCTAATCTCAATTACAATGACAGGCGATGTCGTCAATAAACACTACATCATTTAACATTGCCGCCCGTCTCTCGAAAGCACGGTTTAACCGACTTTAACACCCCCGTTCAAGACATAGGTTTATTCCTCAAGCTTTAGACTCACTGTTCTCTAAGCATTCTTTAGTCACTAACGCTTGGCCAAATGTGAATACCAAACTCAGAGCTTTTAAAAAAAAAGATTTTAATTTATGGGATTTATCTCTTCCAAACATGCTAAATTTTCGTTACATTCGGCGTTCATAGGACGTATTTTGGCGGCTTGTCATTCAAATTACTACATTTTCAAGAATTGAAGGGATTAAGACTGTAAAAGCAGGTGGCCAAATTCCAGCCTTATGAGACACCAACTTTACTAATTCCGTTAAAATATAACAACTTTCAAACTATATCGTCAAATATTGTGTGCTAACTTCAGCTTCTGTACCGTGACCAGCTATGGAGAGATCCTCTGTGGCGTGTGCGGGTGTGAGTTCTGTGGATATCTAAATGGGCAAGAAGATCGACGGCCACTCGCTAAGAACTTAAAATAAGCGATTGTCCACTTCATCATGTCATAGCGACATGGGTAGATTTTCCGAAATATCGGCATTTGCGAGTGGCCGTCACAAAAGTTCTGTAAAATCGCGTCATATTTGGTTACAATAATACACAAATGAGGGTTGTCATAAAAATTGTTTTGAGTTACCTCTTTCACAACGCATGTAAGAATAAACGTCACCACTATTATAGTTTTTTTGCAAAATTTTAACAGTTTTACAGTCAATTCCAATTCTTATGACGATTTGGCTGGGATTTTTCTCATCCTTTCTCGGATTGACTCCGTTTGAGCCTTATATACGATCACCAACACTCTGGATTGAAAGTTGGAGCGCAGAATGTTTGTTATAAAATCTATTTTGTTCTTATCATTAAATATAAATAGGAACACGCCTACCCACATTTGTCTTTGTTGACCAATAGACATCTATGAGAATGGCGCCTGCCGACGCTGCTTTTGCATTAAAAATGCGGGGACGTGAGGTTGCAAAGGTTACCTGGTAACCATACCATATGCAGTAAGATAGAGAAACTCCGGCAAAATAAGCATACATAAATATAACTTACAAAGTACTCTACTTTATGAAAATAATCAACTTGGCCACAGTCTCCTAGCAAAAGCTCACCAGGCCCCTGCTGTACGCTGGCGCTCCACCAGGACTCATAAGGTTTAGCCCCGTCTGTGTGTTCACACCTTGAACCGAACTTATGGCTGTCAGGCTCTGCACAGCTAGACCCTATATATCAATATACTATCAAACATTTGTAATTAATTTAATTTTACATATGTGAATCGAACAGTTCGCTGCTTACTTGTGCTGGTGATTGAGATAAAACGAGCCTGTAGTGCAAGAAGACTCAAACAAAACATACAACAGCAACATTCAACAGACCTGTTTATTAAAACACAGATGATGATATCAGGAAACTTGATGGATTCATCCGGGTACCTTGAATTCTTCCATAAACAAGTTTGATGCACATTTACTGTATATGAGACACACATACAGAAGACATATTCACACATACCATTGTACACCTACACCACCTAGACACACAACAACACACACACACACATATGGTCAATTCACGCTTCGAGCGCTGAGGACGTACAATTCTTTAATGTCAAGTGTATCTGTGTGTACAGCTATGTTGAGCTTTGTGTATTGTAAGGGGGTAATACCGAGGACGACAACCACAGCAATTTTTTACCTATTACAATGAGGACAAAACTTCTGACAACTGCGGCCCACGAGTGTACATTGACCCAGTACTACAACACCACAATGCGCGACATGTCTCTATTATAACCCCCTGACCGTTGCCCTTTACTGGGTGCTAATGCCGATAGAAGCCACCTCAATTACAACCAAGAGTCCTAAAAACGTGGACCGTCCCCCCTGCGATGGGTACGTGCGTGGTTGTACAGTAAATTATATCCAGAACCCCTGTCCACCCGGTTCTGGACGTGGCGATTACAAACTCAGCACAACACACACACACACACAGCACAGCACACACACACATCACACACACACACACACACAACACACACAACACACACACACACACACACACACATCACACACACACACATACGGTCATACACACACGTTATTCATACTACACCATCAATATCACTCGCCACTGTTGAAGCATACATGCACTGTATACATGTACCAACACATACACATCATAGTTATATCACACACACATGTACACGATACACAATGCTACACTCCAAACAACATACATTGTACACACACACACTAACACACACACACCACACACACACACACACACACACACACCAGTGCACACACACAACACACACACACACACACACACACACATATGCACACACACACACACACACACACACACACACGATACATACAACAAATACACAAATACAGTACAATACAGGTACACCATACACTCATACACACACACTCACACACACACTCAAATACACACAACACACACCAGACACAGGACACTAACGCACACACACACATACACACATACACACACATACACACACACACCACTGGAACACACCACACCTACGCACATACACAGACCATACACACACACGCACACTCACACATCACACCACACACACCACGCACCACACACACCACACACACACACACACACAAGTACCACTACCACACACAGCCTATGCATATACACACATGACACACACACACACACACCTATGCATATACACACATACACATAACACACACAGCCGTGATGCACTATAAAAATACAAGGACTTACCACAC
>JZLH01S0599344.1:836-12883 GCA_001188425.1 Eucidaris tribuloides
CCATTTAACACATGTGGGACTACATGTAAGCATTCACTGAGAAGCTAACTGGTGCGCCATGAATTTGCCGATAATTTTGCTGCTTTTAGAACTTTGAAAATGTGATTTCAAACATTCTGCTTACCTTCTCTGCTACTTTCAATATTGTGTATTGAAGCATTTCTGCTATCTTTTAAGCTCTTGCCAGAATTTTCGGCGATCTTCATTTTCTCTTCTAGCTTGATTAAAGATTTCTTTTCCTGAATTAGTTAAGAGTACGCACTGCTTCAATTCTAGCGCACCGGCTGCCCCGACTTTCCGCTAATTATGCGTCTTTGGACGGGAGCGATTTTCATGTTGGGAGTCACTCGGTACTTAGCAGTTTTTGGCAGTTACGAGAGCGATCTCAGAGCAGACGAGCGAAATCGCTCGTCGCTCCCGTGTATTTTCAACGCTGGTTTGAGGTACATGTAACTGTTGGATAGAGGGGAAGGGAGCGACCGAAGAAGACATGGAAGAAGCAAGTGGTGGAGGAGAGTAGGACGGTTGGATTAATAAGGGAGAAGGATGCACCGAATAGAGTAAAGTGGAGGGAGGGGTAAGGGCAATTTCTGTGAGTGCGAGGTGAATCCGGCCACCCCTGTAGTAACTAAAACCGGAACTAAACCGGATTTAAAACCTGGCTTACTACTACTAATGGCCATGACAACCCAATTTATTAGTTGAATCTCATACTCAATGTGACATCACCCTTTAGTCTTTAGGTTTACTGTACACTACTTCTCATGGAAGTACAGGTGTACATGTATAAGGGACAGAGTCTCAACTACAGTGTTGCAATAATTACATGTAATTAAACATTAGCCCCAGGGGCATGATGCTCACCTGAGGTCTCACAAAATCTCTGTGATTGCCATAGAGAATACATCAATTATATATAGTTATGGCCCTTGGAGCCTGATATCTACGCACACAGGAGGTACTGTACATGAACCAGTTTAAAAAATTTGCATCCCCTTGCCATACAGTTAGCTGATTTTGCCATGTTAAGTTTTATGCTAACATCAATTTAAAAAGAAGGTGATAGCCAGGTCTCGCCGTAGTTTGTCAACATTTTACCTTATTTGACCTTTGACCTACTTATGTGACCCTTAACCCCCAAACAACATTGAGGTCCCTGTTATGTATCTACATGTAGATAACATCCAAGTTTGGTTACAAATGGACTTGTGGTTAGAAATTTACCTAGTTTTGGCCCTTACGGGCCCTCGCCCCCCCCCCCCCGGGGGGGTTAAAAACTCTCTATCCCCTCCCCCTAAGGATTATTCCCACCACGTTTGGTCTAAATCCACTGTTGTGCTTTAAAGAAAACAAGGCAATAGCCATGCAGATTGTGTCTCGTCCATCACCCGTGAATCACAATGGTTTATGCAAATCCCTATCCCAACTTTGGTGTCACAAAAAGAGTCTTGCTAGTAAACTTTAACCTTGACTGAAAATGACCTTCGACCTTACCATGTGACCTCCGACAGCACCACTACATGACGGTACCTATAGTGCATCTACATGTATCATCCAAGTTTAGTTGCCACCCTTACC
The DNA here is from genome assembly GCA_001188425.1 of Eucidaris tribuloides. Classification (NCBI taxonomy): domain Eukaryota; kingdom Metazoa; phylum Echinodermata; class Echinoidea; order Cidaroida; family Cidaridae; genus Eucidaris; species Eucidaris tribuloides. The sequence goes on from JZLH01S0599344.1 coordinate 2,415, forward strand.
AACAGTTGCCAAGTTATGTGTCATAAGAGAGTCTTGCAGGTAGCCTTAAACAATATGACCTCAAATGACCTTTGACCTCACCATGTGACCTCCAACAGCACCACGACATGATGGCACCCCTAATGCATCTATCACCCAAGTTCGGTTGCCATTGGTCCAACGGTTGCTAAGTTATGTGTCATAAGAGAGTCTTGCATGTAAACTTTAACATTTTGTGGCGGACGACGGACGGACGGATGCCATTTGGTTTCCTTAGTCTCACCTTCACCTCCGGTGGGCGAGACAATGATGTAAATGTGAATTATAGCCATAGGCCCCTCTAGATCTAGATCTAGATCTCTGGACCTAGAGAAGAAGATGTTTGAACTTCAGATACTTTTGGCCTTTTGGGGCTCTGGCCCTAGGCCCCCAGGGAGCCAGGTGCACCATTTGAGTACCCTTGAATCCCCACTCCCTAATCATTCCAGCTAAGTTTGGGCTAAGTTTAATCATACGTCATATGGAATACTTTAGCCAAGAATGTTGCATTTGGTGAAGCAGTCCAGTTTGTTTACACAAGCCATGCACGTGTGTGCTCATCCGTAAGCTCATGGAAATGCTGTGCGAAGAAAGCTCACGTAAGTGCGGAAATTAGTCAAAAATGAAAACTGCCTTTGATTTGACGCAAAAGACGCCCTACGTTCCTCTCCACCAATCACAACAAATTTTACATCAGTCGAGAGCTTGTATATTGTAGAATGTTTTGGCATGTGAGGGTAAGTGATAGAACAAAGATATAAAAGAATCATGTTTACATTCCGCAATGTCAGCCAAAATGATGTGTTTTCTGCCAAATCCCCATAGACTTTGAAAATTTAGGATTTGAAGCTAAGTTTAGTCTAAAAACACCTTAATTTCTTGAATTGCAATTGTTCTGAGAGTATATTCATTGAAAAGGTGAATGTTTCAGCTTCATTTGCAGGGCAAGGGTTTTCAATATCTCATCGTGTTTTCTTTTTATACGCAATTCTTTGATGACGGGGTTATTTTACTCGAATTTTCATGTGTTGTAGGGGATTAGTGCGGCACTCCGGAGCAAAGTTTTCCATATGTTAAAGAAGATGAAAATGTGTAAAAGTTTACACATGACACACAACGTTCAATGCACAACACACAATGAATGACGTACAAAAAGCGATCACAATAGCTCACTTGAGCCATCAGCTCAGGTGAGCTCACAGATGTCCCCCACACTCTACTTACCTCTGACAATAAGTCGCATCAATCCTCCTCTTGCTGAATCCCTCTCTCCTCTCAAATGGACTTCATAAACTCCTCCATTGGATGGCTGCACTGGTCCAGGGATTACATATGTTGTGTTAGGTCCTGTATATTTAACATCACTAGGACTGTTTGTACCATTTATCCGCCAGTTTTTCTCTGTGTCTGATTGTGGCCATTCAATCATTTCAACGGTGACATCTTTGTCACCCGTGCAAACAGTTTTGGTGAATCTGCCATTGGCTGGAACAAAGGAAGCTGAAATACAATAAATGTTACCTAACATGTCTCTGCAATATGAATCAAATCATTTTTTTCCCTTCAAAGTGCAGTAATGGTGTTAAACAAATAGCTAATTCACTCAATCTGCTATGCAAGTCGCTAGCAAGGGAGCAAGGGGTTGTGGGGGTGAGGGAAACACCCGTACATTGGTCAGAAAGTTGTCAGGTCATTTCAATTCTAACAGTTAAAATGAAAAAGGCCTCTTTTTAGGGAAATTGGTGCACATCAGGAATCTGTCAGGTACATCCACCCACAAACCCCACATTGAAAAAGTTTCATTGACACTCCTGGTGATACCCTCTGTATGTGAAATACTGGCAAATTGGGTTGCCAAATTGGTGCAGTAACCTCACTCTCTTAATTTGGGATTTTATCAACATTTTAGTTTCAAGAACAAGGTACATGTAATAGAGTATAGTGTACAGTATCATAGGTTGTATTCATAAAATGAGTATTTCAAGAATTTAGAGGATACATGTAACAGTGAAATAAACATATCTGATTTACACAAGCAGTTGGCCACTGGAATAGAGGAAAAGATTTGACATTCCCAACACACATTCAAGATTCTCACCAAATTTCAAATGAAGTTCAAAAGAAGTTTCAAGTGGGGCACTATTTCCTTGTTACTGCACCTATAGTATACTTGTGTCTACCAGTCAAATCCAGACAAGTAAAAGTGAGAAGAAAACTCTTTGGACATAGAGGATGAAATTGTATGCACGTCATTAGTCAAGTCTGCCATAGCAGCCACCTCTCTATAGCAGGCCTTAAATTTCAATACTCTTAGGGCAAGGCCACTTTCCTAGGGCACATTTCTATACTACAGCACAAATAGAGAAAATTAAAAGGGCACCAAAAGTTTTCCAAGGCCAATAAGAGGGGAATTGAGGCCAGTCAACAGGGCATCCAAAGCCATGGCCTTGGATTAATTTACAAGCCCAATAGTGACCACTGAAATGATTCCCCTAGACACTATTTGTTTAAAAACTTAACTATTGTGGCCACTTGTCTATAAAGGCCATATGTTTTTCATTTCCATTTGATGGTCAGTTGGTAACCATAGACAGGTTTCACTCTACGCTCTTTTATTTTTGAACAGTTATATACGCGTAGGTGTTGCTTTGTGCATTAGGTTTACTCTATAGCACAAATCAAATTAAATTAGACAATTGGAAATTTGACGCTATCATTATCTTTAACACTGACTTACCATCAGACCGGAGTAAAATGATGGGTACGGTGATTGTACTTCCACCTAGAGTTGACGCACAGTAGAATGATCCATAGGAATTATCATTGGAGGTGTGTAAGAAGGAAATGCGGGCGTAAACCTGTGGGTCACCCCTGGAGTAATACCCAGCTTCGGGAGGATCCGGATTCCTGGAAGCACCATTCCGTGTGTCAATATAGCGACCAAGAGTCACTGTAGCATCTGGGACTGGAGAACACTGCACCCATGGGCCACTATTCTCTGAGTTTAGGGATCTTCGAGTTGAAGTTGATATGAAATTAGCCTGACCTACAATACAAGAAAAAAAAAATTATACTGCCATTACTGGAAACAACACATTTACAGAAAGCACTTTAAATTAAAAAATAGCATTCTTGATTTGCACTCTCTAAAGTGAGCTCAATAAGCAAAGTTAGCAAACAAATAGCCACAATCATTCTTTACATCAGCACACATTACAATTTGCCAAACCTACATGTAACACATTGGGCAGTAGACTACATGTACATGTACTGTTTATATTTTGGGGGAGGGAGGGGGAATACTACCTACTGACTTTTCATTGAAATCTAGTAATCTACAGGCTTATTGAATTTCTAAAAATATACATTTTCACATTATGCATATTCTGAAATCAGTACGTACAATTAAAGAATATGAAGAAGTGCTGAAATGTATCAGTTTGACCAGACTTTTCTGCTTGTCTCTACTGACCCTTTCTCAGTTGCAAGGCACAATCTATTGATTTGATAAAACCACTACAATTGTAAGTAGGTAGTACCCAATTTTCCCTAAATAGGGCAAAGGAAATTTGAATTACTTGTAATTTTAACTACCTACATGTAGGATTAAATTGTACAAAACCAACATTCTGCAATTACTGACATTTTTTATGTTTAATATGGATACTAGATGGAACTTATTAATTTACATATTGCTGTGCAATCGATGGTAAGTCTGTAATATACCTCCCTCAGCAATTCTCCATCCAGTAATTAAAGACATTTATCAGCGTTTCCAGTTTAAAAAGTCTGAGGCTATATGTACATGATCCTGCATGAGGGTCTCTCATACATGTAGATGAATACATGGTCTAAACAGAAGTCCTAAAAACATTTCCATTAATTTCATGTACTGTACATTAATGCTTTTAAAAAACCAAATCAACCAGATGATAATTCGTCACTGAGACGAATTGGTGATCCGCGTTAACGCTCTGATCATGAAATCCAAACAAAACGTGACAAACAATCTGTACCACGTATCATTACTCGCTGAAATATGTCCTTCATCACTTTAAATTCTCCATCAAACATTAGTTCAACATTCGATGTATGCGTACGCGTTCGTCCTGACGCCCGCACGCATATGGTTCGCACCCGTGATGACCTTTGACCTGAAGGTATTGTCAACCTAGTTTGGATATCTTACTCGACTCCAGTTATGAGATATGCCCGAAATACCATATTTCTTTGTGACGTCACAACAATTTAGCAAGGAAACTTATGTTTGATTTCTTATCTACGCGTCATAGGCTATCGGAATATGCAATAAAAAGTACACCATGTAGGTGTCACCGTTAATTCTAAAGAGTTATGAGTGAATCACTACGCACGCATGCGCGCGCATTTATGTTTTTCGGGCATATAACCGATATTTTGGGTGCTGGCGGTCGGGAAAGGGTTCTAAATGATGTAGAACTCAGTCAGACATCCAAATCCATCGAAAAATCTATGTTATTTTGTCGGGAAAGGGAAAAACGCGCGCGTACGCGCACGCACCAAAATGCTCCAAGTCATCTGAAACATATAGTGCTGTTAATAAGAAGTCATTTGGAGTTTTTTAAAATTTTGACACGCCCGTACGCACCCATGGTGGCGCACGCGTGCACATGGCTAGGCCCAGCAGGTGACCTTTGACCTTAATTTTATGTTGGTCAAATTTGATTGGATAATTCTATTTCAATAATGAGATATCGACAAATATCTGTTATTACTTATGACGTCATAAATGATGTCACGGATGCTCTATGACATTAACATGATTACCATGCCGATCGTATTAACTTGGGGCATACATGTAAGTGTGTTAAGTTACAAGACTATTGCCGTCATCGTTCTTGAGATATTGTCTGAACAAAAACGACCAGAAAGAAATACGAATAAAAAAGAAAGATTCTGACGAAATCTATGGTGATCCGCGTTTACACGGATCACCAATGATGACTAACCAATCCAGTTTTCCTCATACATGTAGACTGCTAGGGGGGCAGGGAAGGGGCAGCTGCACCCTCCCCCTTTTATTAAACTTATCAAAATGGATGGGGATTTGACTGCTCTTTCGGAATGCTGGGGGGGGCAGGTCCACGAGGAGGGGCAGGCTGGACCCCCCCCCCCAAACCAGCCCCTATTTTTTAAAAACTTATCAACCATGAGACTTTATTGTTATTCACGTATAACATGCATTTTCCATAGACCCCAATACGAGTTAACTTTATTTGGTCTCCAACGGATTAAAATGATGGGGATTTGACTGTCTTTCAAAAATGTCACACCGCTCCTGCACCATAGAGGTCAGATATCAAAGTTTGACAATTTTTTTTATTTTGTCTCTTTTATAAAGTACACATTTTAAAACTCCTAAATACTACATACATGTAACAATGAATTCGCGATAAATTAATAATGTTTGATAGTTGTGATACACATTCAGTACATGTCTGATACAAATGTACAGGTCTGTCAAAATACATACGTACAGTATGTTACCTTGACACCAAAACAACACGTCAGCACTCAGCAAATCTGTATAACACATGATGTAAGTAAAAATACCAGTTTTATTGTTCTTTTACCATACAATGATTTTTATTCATGACAGGGAGTACAGGGTTGGGAAATGACTTAAAGGGGAATTCCAGCCTGATAGTAAATTGCTTTGAATAGAAGAAAAAAAAAGACAAACACAAGTCATTAAAGCCACTGGCTAACATTTACCACAGTTAAAAAATGTGAGCTACAGCTGTACATGATCCTCCATGCTCCAAGTGTCTTTGATAAGGTCTAAAGAGATAAAGCCCAGAATAAAATTATATTTAAAAATGATTATTTAGTGCTTTAAAAAGGTGAAAATCGTAAGTTGACCGGATTCACCTGACCATTTCCTCCCATAGACTTGCTGTGTGTAGATCTAGGCTATTCTTTACTCGCCCCAAGTATTAATTGTTTATTCATTCATATCTTGCCATTGTCAGCATAACTTTCCAAACTTTTGTAGTCTACATGTAGGGTGTTTATTTGTCCATTTGAACACTACTATGTAGCTCAGTTATCAAAGTTTGACAATTTTTAAAATTGAAGCTCCACAATGTTAGCCCATCACTTTAAAAATTTGAGAGATAATGGACAAATATGAAGGTGGCTTTTATTATCTTTTTTATATCTTTCGATCACTAAAAAGGCATCACTGTATTGTTTTAAAGACATGCAAGCACCCTCCATTTTTTTTTTTTTACAGATACAAAATATTAATCTATATTTTCTGTGAAGAAACATTTCCATTGTTTCTGCACTCCAACTAGACTGTGTTCAGACTAACACCTTTTCCCATGTGAAACAGGTGCATAAACACTCAAAAAATAAGTAATATTTTGTGCATGAAATAAACTAGGGTTGATCACAGTGAATGCCACAATGTTGGATAGTTTGTGATGACCTTCAGTATTTTCAAAATTCATATCTTTATTATTTTAAAAAATTTTCTCAAAATTTCACTGATGTACAAGTATGTATTGCCCTGATTTCTCTACTTCTATTCTTGAATTTAAAGGCCCGCTGTCAAGGGTAAAATCAACAAAAGAGAGGATGACAACTAGTCTTGGAATACAGGCACATATTCATGAACATGGACCGTTGCAGTGCTATATACAGGTTGTGGGAGGAAAACAATTTTTTTTTTTTTCACACTGTCATGGCTGTTTCCATTGCATTATAGGTGTCATTAGTACACCATCCTTACTATTTTACCTTACTATTTTTGTGACAAGGGAACTTTAAGCTTGTATGGTCCAGAATTTTCCTTTAGGAACAGCTGGATGGATTCTACCTTGTGTACATGGGTTTTCTACACTCATTTGGAAAACATGGTTTTGAGGTTTTCCACAGAAGGGTTGTTGTACCGTATGTTAAAGGGCAAGTCCAAGATAACGCGCGCATTACGTATGGGACATTCAGAGATTTTAACCATCTAAAATATAATGTTACATGTAAGTTGTTTGAATTCGTTCAGTTTATCATTTATATGCACGGTATCTAAGGGAAGAATAATCATTTCATATTTCATATTTATTTTATTTTCATTCCATTGTAAACATAATTACAAAATAAATTTTATTTCTACACAAATAACATAAACACAAATAAGTACAATTTATATACACATACACACATATGAAGGATGGTGACATTTGACCTTGGCAATAATATTTTACATAAGAAAAAGTGTCGCGTTACGTATGGGACCACAAAACATGATGTTTTTTTCAAAAAAAAAATTGAGTTGAAAACTTTCTGAAAGTATTTCAGTCAGCAACTTGAAATCCAGTGTGGTAAAAGGTGCAATATTCAAGATTATTTGGGCAAAGTTTCATTTCATAAATAAAAGTATTTTTCATAGGCATTACTCAATGTCGGAAAAGACACGTTACGTATGGGACAGTTACATATGGGACATTTTGTCCCCCATTGATTTAATGTGGAGATATTTCTTTGGGCAAATTTTTATGGTTTATGGAATTAAATAAAAAAACTTACACTAACGACCACTTGTCCAGGTATACTCTAAGGTTATCAGGTAAGAAAATTGAGTATCTTCACCAATATGGGGTCGTATAGCCCGTTTCACAGCTATGGATGGTATACTTTCAGGGAAAAGTTGTCATCAAAACCTCTCGTTTTGATCCAAAGTTGTTTTTGAGGTTTTTAATATGGATGAGATGTAGTAGGCTACAGATAAATCATCTTAAATATCACAAAATTCAATTTGTTCCTTAAATTTGTACAAAGAGGGGACAAAAATTTGACAACACTTATTCAGTAGATCTAGTCCCAAACTGTAGTCCCACATGTAGCATTTCGTGTATGGTTGCTGATTCTCATAGAGGGCGGTGTTGAAGAGCAAAATTTAGGGTAGAATTGATGATCCCTATGATTCTTCATGACCCATATCAAATCAAACCACTAAATCTAATAAAATTCGACATAGAGTCAGTTTATGAAGTTTTTGGTTTCTCCATTCACTTTGTGTTAAAATGTCCCATACGTAACATTTTTTCATTGTCTCATAAAATACAGGTCTAATTAAATTTTCAAAGTTTAATAGGGCATTTTACTTTCAAAATGAATAAATTAGAACATTCCAAAGTTTCATTGCAATAAGTCTTCAATTCTACGAAAAAAATGTAAAAATCGTCCTAAATTTGTTACGTATGGGACATCTCATGCTTGGATGGCACCTAATTTGCATAATTAATTGATTAATGCCCAACTTTCTATGCACAATTAAACAAGATGATAAAGGGTTCATGTCCATATATAAATTAAATATTAGATGTCTCTCCACAATTTAATATGATTTTTTTTCAATTGTCCCATATGTAACGCTGAGTTTTACATTGATGCAAATTAACCCCTTGGAATTTGCATAAATTTGCATAATATGACATTGAATTCTACAGAATTAACAACTTTAACTCTTGAGCTTCACAATTGTATTAAATATTTCTTTATTAGATCAAGATGAAATTTTGACATCTGAGGTTACGTTATCTTGGACTTGCCCTAAACTGAACTTCTGTAGCTTCAGAGTAGACAAGAACTGTGATGCTGTGGATGTTTCACTTTCAATTGGTAATCATCCATGTGCCAAATTGTTTATTCCTTTAGCTACTTTACATACAGTACATGAGGATTACATGTTTGTATGTATACATTTCACTTTATTATGTTTTACAGTGTAATGTACATAGATGAATCATACCATCAACCCAAAGAAAAGTAAATAAACTATCAAATAACAACAAGAGTTATTACAAAGATGTAGAATACATTTGAGTGGGTTCTTCATGGTTATTTTGTACTGTTATTCCATATATCTTGGCTATGGTCTATGGAGTCACATTTTTTGTTTTGGTTAGACTGTACAAATTTAGCACAAAAAATATTAATATTCTCTGTGCATTTGGACAATAAAACAACTAGAATTGAGTGGTTTTGTTTTTCCTTCTAAAAATAACATTCTGGAGACAAATGTTTTGAGTTTGTTTCAAAATATTTGTGAGTTGACAGGATAAGAAAGTGATAAACTGTGTATTCAGTATTTCATTCTCAAAATAAAGGAAAACTTTAGAGATGGCCTCAATAAATTTGTTTAAATCTAAAGTATGTAAACTAAAATTATATTCAGTACTTTAAACTGTAATCCTTTTGATTTTGTATCTTTGTTTTTCGAAAAATGAGCTGTTGTGCCTTTGTTACCATTGGCATAAATCTGTGACATCAACCTATTCCGGTTGGGGGGGTCTATTCATTCCATACCCCCCCCCCCCCCCCCGATGAATAGGGTGACATCACGGATTTATGCCAGTGTTTGTTACTAGATCTGTAAAGTTTGTATCTGTTTCTAATTCCAGGTGAAAAGAATGAACATGAATTTTATACTATGGGTACATGTACATTTTCAATCATGGTATGTAATTCATTTTTTCAACAGTTTGCCATGATCGTGGAAGAAAACTTTTTTTTTTTTTAATGTTTTTATTGATAAATCAACCAACTTACATGTATTCTCCCATAAAAAAATGGGGTAACATTTTAGGAAATACAGTAACCATTCTCTAAAACACTGACAACTCTTATTTGCAGGTGTGTTAATTTTCATGGAATATTAACCAGTTTTGGAGACAAATTACAGATATTGCATATAGAGAATATGCTGTGGTGGATGATTCCCTTTAAAAAAGTGCACCAAAGGGTAGCACTTCATGTCCATAAACATTGCCAATTCCTTCATGGCTAAGTGAGGAAATACAATTACAACTATCAACATAACTCCCAGGAATAAAATCATGTTTATTTACTTCCTGGTTTGTACCTGATATTAAATTCAATTCATTTGTGGTATAAGTGTGAAGTTGTATTGAGTATTGCAGAGCTCCTGACAATCTTACAGGCCAGGTGAATGACATATTTGATCTTCTATTGTGCAGCAGTACAGTGTACACGTAGTAACAATAAGCAAGTTCGTAATTACGACCTGCAGAAAGCAGTTAGGGACACTTTTGTTCTTCCTGTTGTGATAATTATGATTATTATTAGAAATTATTGTTTTGTAGTGTTAGTACATGTAGTAGTAATAGTAGTAGTAGTAGTAGTAGTAGTAGTAGTAGTAGTAGTAGTAGTAGTAGTAGTAGTAGTAGTAGTATAGTAGTAGTAGTAGTAGTAGTAGTAGTAGTAGTAGTAGTAGTAGTAGTAGTATAGTAGTAGTAGTAGTAGAGTAGTAGTAGTAGTAGCAGTACAGTAGTAGTAGTAGTAGTAGTATAGTAGTAGTAGTAGTAGTAGTAGTAGTAGTAGTAGTAGTAGTAGTATAGTAGTAGTAGTTGTTGTTTTATTGTTATTGTTGTTGTTGTTGTTGTTGT
>JZLH01S0599344.1:17675-29137 GCA_001188425.1 Eucidaris tribuloides
AGTCCTCCTTATTACTCCTGACTACTCCACTCCCGGTATCGTCATCCCATACTTCCGCCAACCAGTTGCAATACTTTCGCGTATTTTCAAGGTCATTTCCTAGTTCAGACCTCAGCAAATATCAATTATCATTCTCACAGCATAAACATTGCATAGGCCGTATTTCAAAACCACTTTTTAATATCCATTCAACCAATTTTCCACAAATCCGTAAGAAATTACCACAAAAGTCGTAAATAAAGTGACTCGGCATTCTCTGTGTTCATTATGTTTGCCTATCATGATCAATATTGGAAACTATATAAAAGTCTATTGTGTCAGATGTGTGTTTTGAGCGTTTCACTTTAATGTTAATATGTTTACGGAAATATGATTGAATAATACTTTGTCGACATTGACCTATTACAAGGCCTTTAGTAGAAAATGAAATGAACATTTCATCGGTTTCATTTTAGGGTCCTATTTTTTGTCCAATTCATTCACTGGCTTTAAAGGCACTATATAACATTGTGGAAGCCTCATTTAAAACAATTGTCAAACTTTTCTATCTGACATATCCGACATTTGCAGTGTTTGAACGAACAAACAAACACCTTGCAACACAAAACTAGCTGTCACTCGTAATATAATTATGTACAGATAAAAATCGGCAAATGAATTATTGTCAGCTGACGAAAATTCTGGAACACAGCAGTTTATGTGGGAATCGGGATCTTGGAAAGTCGTTGAATGATTTTCACTTTTTAAAAGCACTTAATGATCTTTATATCAGACTCTGGTAGCATAGGAATCATGTAGTTCGATATTTCAAACTCGGAAACATTGGTATACGATTTATAGCCTGATCTGTTCTGAAAAGTGAAAGGACAATATCAAACGTGGTATTATGTTTGTATGTATCAGTTACGTGCCACAGACATCCGTCTGGATTATACCACTTCCGTCTCAGCAGACTGAACCCCTTTCACACCAGTGCCATTATGTAAACGTGTACACCATGCGCGTGTGAAAAAAACGCGTAAAAAGGGTTGTTTTTCACGGTCGGACGATGTACGCGCGTACATCGCAAAGGGTATCAAAATCGCCAAAATCGGGAAAAAAAGGGTATACTTTTAACACAAGGCTTACTTCAAAAGGGTATCTTTTCAGACTTGAATACTTGTTTGGGGTATACTGAGATCGACTTTCAATTACGTGTTTATAGGGTCTATTTTGAAAGTCCATACACGCGCATGGTGTACACCTTGTAATGACACTGACCCCCCCCCCCCCGGGTGCGAAGTAAAACTTGTGTGAGTAGGGCCTAAAGGTGCTTGCCTCGAGGTTCAAAGCTCCTGGGACCACTTCAAGGAGGTGCAGTGACACGGATACGCCTCAGCTAGGGGCGGTGCCACGGGAGGGGGCAAAGCGGGTGACCCGCCCCGTATGGTTTTTCCGGGGGGTCCGTCTCCCAGACGGGCCTGTATCCACCCGTGTCAACAACCTCAGAAATGCCCCCTAAACGGCGTAACCTACTTACCAAATTTGTTGACCAATAAATGGCGATTAATAGCAATGAGAAAAGTCCTACCTAAACGGCTGACTCCGCCATGAAATTCCACTCATTTGAATACCCTAAGTGGCGTTGAACTGGAAATCCATACTAATTTAATATCCTAAGTGGCGTAACAGTGAAATCAAACTAAATTTAATTACCGCTACCCAACTGTCTTTCTCATCTAAACACGTTATTGTACATTGCAGAACCCGAATAAAAACGTCTCAATCAATAATCATTTATATAATTTTCCTTATTAAACAAAACGTTCATTTTGGAGATGTTAATAGATGTAACTGCAAATATTGCACTCCCTAAATGGGCTGATCTACAACCAAATTAGTAACCTAAATGGCATGACAACTGTGAGAAAAGGCTAACCTAAGGCGGCGATGCTTAGCGATTTTGAGTTGTGGAAAAAAGCTACCCTTCCCAAAAGGGACGTCGACGACGTCGAGGCTGGAAAAAGGAACCCTTTACGACGCTTTTCTGGTTGGACGCGATCGTGCGTAGCAGGCGTGGTGGAGAGCGACCCCGGGCATGGTTTTTAGTTTAGAAAGTATAATTTTGATTAATTGGTTTTTTCATAACTTCGCCTGTAGATTTTGGGCCACAATTTTGTTCTATTCGTGACCAGAAGATATTGTATTATTTTGTTTTTATCCTTGCCGCCCCGATTCGGTTACCACACCGGACCTGATTTTTTTTTTTTTTTTGATTGATTGACACAAAATCATGAGTATGTTAAAGGCAAGGTCCACCCTGATGGCAGTTAATTTAAATAAAGGCAGAACAATGAGAGAAGCATAATTAATGAAAGTTTGGCGAGGCGAAAATCCACCAAAGAATAAGAGAGTTAGGAAGTTTTAAAATTTTAAATTTGTGACATTACATGCGAGCAGCTGCCCCATTGTCATGTTATATAACTGCCATAAAGTGCCATTTTCTTAGAAATTTGAAATGATGTTACTTGTGCATTCCATATATAATCAGAAACATTATGAAAAAAATAACATTCAATGATCATGAACCAATAAAACGTGGTAATTTATTGAATTAATACTACATGACATATGGCGAGATGTTCGTATGTGACGTCACAAAATTAAAACTTTGAAACTTCCTAATTCCTCTATTCTTTGGTGGATTTTCGCCAAACATTATGTTTCTCATTGTTCTGCTTTCATTAAAACCAACTTTGCGTCAGGGTGGACCTTGCCTTCAATGGTTTTCGACTGCAGGACCCCAAAATATTATTACCCCGCCACCACCACCCGCCTTATACGGAGACATAAATGGTCCTGGATGGCAATTATGATATCATGCCCAGCGCTGCATGCCATAGCAACAGGATAACTTTCGGAAACGGATGGTAACAGAACCAATGGTGTGAATAGGGTCTATGGGGTTTCGTCTCGTGTTCTGTCTTCTGACTTGATACATACATGTATAGGCCCTATTAAAAAAAAAACACACACACACAGAAAATTAGCAAAATGCATTACTCATCCAGGTAAACTGCAATGAGGCAAACAAACTGAATTGATATCAAGCCTACGTGAATGTGATCTCAGTTTTAGAGTAGTATGCCTATATTATAATAGTATTATAATGCAACTTCATGCAGCAAGTATAATTCGTACTGGTATAAAAACAACAACAAAAGCTACTCTGTAATTTACTATATTTTAATTCAAAATGTGTTGTTTATGCTAGCTAGAAAGGGCAGGTTTGATCATGGACCTGCTTTGATGGAGTGTTTAGTTAAACAGTCTGTCTGTATGTATGTATGTATTTATTTTCCGATAAAAAAAACAAAGAATTATAAACGGCTGGATAGCCCGTATTCAGCGGTGCCTCATCGACACCACTGTTCTTCCACGGGGTCCAATCTAACAGGGTTCAGAGTGTATTTTATTCTTAACTTTTGGGTCTTAGATAACACTTTGGGTGCTATCGGCCCATAATGCGCCGAGAAGACAATCAGTTACATACTTTTAATTTGAATGACAAACGTCACTGGCGTTTCTACCAATGATATTCATCGTAAAATGAATACACATTGAACCAACTAAATAAATTAAAATGTCTTGTCTCGACAGCATTTGGACTTTTATAGAAAAGCGTACATTATTGAAAGGTTACGCATAAGTCCAAAACAACCCAGCACCCAAACGATTTGAAGAGCTTATAATTCAGACTAGATTGTGAGTTATAGGTTTAAGCAAAAGTCGATTAACAAGGATGCTATTTCAGAAAAATGCCGCTAAATTTGTACATGCAATTTGTGGAATAATTATCATTGTTCCTGTGTACCGTGCGTCCTGTTTGATCTTCGTCCAAAAATTTAATATATCCCTATATCTCAATATTCATCGGAAATTCCTTATTTGAACTAAACTTGGCAATGAATATCTTCTTCTGTTAACACCCAAAGACGAACGAACGCAGATGTGCGAAACATCCTAGCTGACACATCGCACTTGTGCGCCACTTGTCAGTTTCCGATTGTTCAAGTATTTAATTCCGGAGAAAAATAAATTACTTCAACAAAAATCACAATCTATAGGTACCCGTTGACCAAACGGTACAATTTCAAAACGTATCAGAAAGTAGTAAATAAAATATATTCAGTTCATTCAGTGGTCTCGTGTAAACCGACCCACACAATTTTGTGACAAATAATTACTCATTTATAACCTTGGCATTGAAATACGTTTCGCTTGATGGAATACAACATAATAGTATCGGTTGATTTAGGTCAGCTGGTGTTGGTAATATCAATAAATATCACTTTGATTCAATATACTGTCTTGCTACATACCACATTTCCATTCATTAAGAATTTGATTGACATTCAAAGACCGGCAGAATTTCATGGTATTGTTTTAATATTCCGGATCAGTTATACCAAGAAAATTATACGCAATGATTTTACGCGTGGGGATGTTTGATTCTCGAAAATTTAAGACTTTGATGAATACAAAATATGATTCATTCACAAAATTGCAGAAATATTCTTTGTTACATTCGACACGTGTACCATTCATCAGATCGATCGTGGACGTAAAAGTATTTTTTGATTGTTTTTATTTACAATGTATTTGTACCGGAGCACATCACATTTGTTTGTTTTTTATATACCACTTTAATGGTGACATGTAAATTGTTATTTGTAAACGGAATTTGTAAAGTTTGTTTTATTATTGTGTATAAATAAAACATCACGACAAACAACTTAGCGCAAGGAAAGCAGAAGTAAGGACGTCAACATAGCATTGGCTTCCTCCTTTCGTAGTCACGGATTGTAAATAGAGGGGGGGGGTTCCAGAGGTGGAACCAAAGTGCAAGCCAAACAACATCCGATACACGGGGGGGGGGGGGCAGGGGGCCGACGACGACGAAAAACAGTCAAATCCCCGTCATTTTAACCACTTTGAAAACAATATAGGGGCAGTTGCCCCCTCTGCCCCGCCCCGTCGCACCGCCCCTGATATTTATATTTTTACAAATTTTTTATGAGTATAAAAGTTGGAAGACACGGTTGGTTGATTTTTACAGCCAGAAATACCGCCTCATTGATCGTACAAAGATAATGGCCTTCTACAAGAGGACTGTTTGTTCGAGTGGATGAATAATCACAATAGTTGTGGAATCAATATTTATGTTATTAATACAACTGGTTTGGATTGTTAGCTCATTAAATAAAAAGAAATTATTTTGATTTAAAGGTTCTGGTTTCAGTTTCAGACAACAAGTTTTTTTTCCGTATTTCCTTTACACTTGTAATTATTGTTTAGTTTAAATACTGCTTCAACTAAATGAAAGTGTGAATCAGATAAAAACCAGCATTGATGTTGTGGTCGAGACCAGAAATACATCAGTTTTTGTTCTTTTGGATAAATATTTTGACATTCTTCCGGTTTGGGTTAATAGTGGGCGGGACTGAGCTTGACAAATAAATTCCGCCAAAAGGTTTACTCCACTTATCTGCATCCTACAGTAGGAGTTGTGTTGTGTTGTTTGGCATGTATGGATCCATGCACTATGTATGTATGTATGTATGTATGTATGTATGTATGTATGTATGTATGTATGTATGTATGTATGTATGTATGTATGTATGTATGTATGTATGTATGTATGTGTGTATGTGTGTGTATGTATGTATGTATGTATATATGCACTATGTATGTATGTATGTATATATGTATATATGTATATATGTATATATGTGTGTGTATGTATGTATGTATGTATGTATGTATGTATGTATGTATGTATGTATGTATGTATGTATGTATGTATGTATGTATGTATGTACCCTCCCTACTCAAAAGTATTGCAACATACACTAAATTACGACACTAGCATCGTAATTTGATTGCATATTTGCCGTCAAACGGTTTTGATGGTTTGGAAAGACTTCCAACAAACCAAAAATGTCAATATGTTCCTTTGAAGCTGTCTCAGAAAGAAGACACGCCGCGAAGAAGAAAGTGCCTCCGATATTCATAAGACAGTGGTAAGGAGGATAAGCCCCATATTTTAGACAAGACCTCTTCACGTTATAATTTCTTATTCTTTCTGAATTCTAAAGGCGGTTTACTATTGTAAACATCCTAAAATTTACTGTCATGCGACTTTTTAGTGTGTTACGGGCATGGAATACATAAAAACAAGTGTTAGTGGACAATTTGTAGAATTCGGTCGTATGGCGCCTTTCTTCGTCCCTGTAGGTAACATTTCCCCAACCTCCCATGTTCTTCAGCTCTTTGTTTAACTTCCGTCCCCTGTTAATTGTTGTTTGTCTTTCTCCTGCCCTTCGTGCCTCTATCGTTGCCTTTTAATGCCTTTTAACTTCATGTTTAACTTTCGTCTTTAATTCCCGACTGAGCCCAGTCTGTCCTCCATACCACCCGTTGGACCTCTAATTAGTTTCTCCTACCAATGTCATTCATGTCTTTGTATCTTTATGTTGTGCTACTAATCTCCATACAGACTTCCTGCGTCTGGCTCTTATATTTGACCGTTAGCTTAACCATGTTCAATCCTTAAACTATGCGCCCCTTTATTAGCCCGTCTTGCCAATTTCAGGGATTAGCTCAATTACCTAGAATATCAAGCCTTGGAGGTCATTCTTTCTTCGAACCCTGAATGTCAAGTCCATGGAGGTTATCCTTTGTTCTATTATACTCTGAATGTCAAAATCTTGAAGGTCATTTTTTTAGTGTATAAATATCGCCTCCATCCTCATGTAAGAGCAGTTCGAGATCAGAGTTGATAGCCTATAGTTCGGAACTGAACTTGGTGCTTATAGTTCAGAGCTCAGCCAAAGATGGTAGACAGCTCAGTTCAGATACAGATTGAGGACTTTTGGCTTAGGACTCGGAGTGGCACGTTAGTCTGGGGTGGTAGATTTAGCCATTGTTGTTAAGTAACGGATGACAGCTACCTACATAGAATTACGGAGTCGCGTGAAATAGTGACAAGTGTTGAACTTGCATTATTCTGGAAGTGATACAGTTACGTTGAGACTGCTCGTCAAGTAGTAATAAAATGTGTTTAACTTATTTGGAAGTCTGAACTATGTTTTCATTCCGAGTGTGTATCTTCTACCTATCTACTTTGGACAATCGATCACCATTCACCTACTCATCATAAAAACTACATATCGCGCAACACATCAACCCATCAAACCAAATCATCAAGAATTATAAACACCAAAACATTACAGCAACAAACCAAATCAACGCAACACTTCATCGCGCGTTACAAGTGCATTGGATACAATAACGTGGAGAGAAGACCATTATCTTGAATTAGAAGCCTTATTCAAATATATATATTATTATAGAGTATGTTGCTACACTTTTGAGTAGGGAGGGTATGTGTGTGTGTGTGTGTGTGTGTGTGTCTGTGTCTGTGTGTGTACGCGTGTATGTGTGCATGTGTGTGTGTGTGTCTCTGTGTGTGTGTGTGTGTGTGTGTGTGTGTGTGTGTGTGTGTGTGTGTGTGTTTTATGTAGGCCTACTATGTGTATGTATGTATGCATGTATGTAGGCCTATGTACGTATGTATGTATGCATGTATGTATGTATGTATGTATGTATGTATGAGTGTATGTATGTATGTATGTATGTATGTATGTATGCATGCATGCATTTCTACCTACATGGTGTATGTATGTATATATGTGTGTTTTTTTTCTATGTGTATGTATGGGTATTTATGTGTGTTGATATGCATGTAACGATATAATTACGGGGATTTAAGATAAATCCTGATCGACTGTGAATAGGGCCCAGTCGATTTTTGGATTTAGATTTAAATCTTAACGATTTACATTTAAATCTTTAAGATTTAAATCTAAATACAAAACATCATGGTCCCTATTCACAGCCGATCATGGGTGTATTTGTTCATGTATGTGTTTATGTACATAATCATATACATGTCAGTGTATGTGTATGTATGCATGTTTATGTATATGTACATGCATATATTTCGATTGAATAGGTCTTGGTGTCTTGATTGATTGAGTTCGTGTATTAGATGCATACGATGTGTGTGTTTTATTAGATACACGAATTTTGTGTTTATCTTTAAAATCTAATTTCTATCTGTATCCTTTCCATTGTTGTCATGTCTTCCTACCGAGCGATAGTGAAATCCGACAGAAAATACACCGCACCTGTTTAAAAGAAATAAAAACAAAGACAGTGTCGATCCTAATATGGACAAGAAACCCAAACCGGAAGTCACCTCCAACTCGTCTGTCCAACCCTTTTCTTCGATTTCTTACCAACCGTCCGAAGATGGCCTTCCGACACATCCGGGTTTCAAGGACATCCAGTATGGATTGGGGTTTCCAATGACTCATAAAATGATGTATTGTGGTCTCAATTTCCGGACTGTCCTTATGCGCCGCCAGGGAGCCAAAGGGGTCACGGCAAATGAAAATAAAAGTAAAAGAAAAAAAAATGAATGATTAAAAAAAACAATTAAACAACAGCTGGGAGTTTTGTCCAACAGGTCAACAAGAAAGCCCTTTACCCCATATCGTGCAGATGACACTGCAAATTCTCTAAATCAATGTCATTCAAAAATTCAAGCATCCCCCGCCCCGCCCCCGCCCTGGAAGTCCTGACTACGCCACGGATAAGCGGCTAAAGTGAAGTGGTCTGCCTCAAAATTGTCTTTGCTGAATAAATCATGCAAATTGATGATTTAGAATTGGCGTCTCATGTCATTCCTCGTATCATCCTCTGGATAACACGGTGACGGTGTAGATGTTTATTTTTTTCACAAAACGAAATATAGTATCAGGGAGATGGAACTTTAGATCTAAAGTCCCATCTCCCTGGTATCGGGTCAAAGTATTAGCGGCCAGGGCCAGATCACTTAGAGCATGTACCCCGCCAGGCGCGGTTCTAGAGCAAAAGTTTTAGGGGGGCTACAGGGGGGCTTGACGGAAAGATGCGAGGGAGCGAAGCGACCGAGCGGGGGGAGGGTGTGGGAGGGGTAGGAACTTTTTGGAAAATACACATAGAAAAGACGTGATTCTGGGCATGGTAAATTAATATTTCAAAGGTATATTTTATGAATATAATTAGGGATTATTTTCAAAAAGATTACAGGAAGTATGTGAAAACTGTAATTGGGCAGTGATAGAAGGAACGAAACCTGCGAACGGGGGGAGAGTGTGGGAGGGGCACCCCCTCCCACGGTAGGAACTTTTGAAAATACGCATAGAAAAGACGTGATTCTAGGCATGGTAAATTCCTATATTTGAAGGTATATTTTATAAAGATGGATTGCAGTTAGGATTTCAAGTATGAAGTATGTGGAAATATATGTGCTTAGTCATACAAGCGAAGGGCGAAGCGACCGGCGGGAGGAGTGTATGTTTGAGGGGGCGGGGGCCTCCCACTGAGAAATTTTTCAAAATACAACTGAAAAAGTGTGGTCTAGGCATGGGAAATGATATTTACAGTAAGGATTCACTGGTGTATCCAGGATTTTCAATAGGGGGGCCAGACGTGGAGGACGACTAAGCGAAGGAACATACCCCCCCCCCCCAACACCACCATCAACACACACACAAACACACACACACAAACAAACAAAACACACGGGTCGATTAGGACGGGTTCATTTTTGTTACTTTCATTTTTTTTTTAAATTCAGTTTTGTTTTTGGGATGGGGTAGAATTGGGATAGCTTTGGGGACGGTCTGGGAGGGGATTCCCCTGCCAGGGTAAGAAAAAACTGCATTTTCACCTTTAAAATCTATATTTTTGGCTCCATTTAGCGACAAATCAATCCGAATATTTCATCCACTTTCAATTTGTTATTCTGGCTAATTAGACAAACAATATTTGCATTTTTACCTTATGCGTATATTGAAAGTTTTGCGCGCGTAGCGCGCAGAAAATTTTGACATTTTATTACGACGTCAATAAAAATATTGGGGCAAAGGTATTGTTTTGTTAAATTGAAAGAAAAAATGATATGTTTAACAAGCAATGTAAGACACACCAAAACCATTAAACATACACAATATTCAATTTTGCGGCGCACCTCTCTTGAAAAATTGTCTGCGTATATTGAAATTTTTGCGTGCGTAGCGCGCCGAAATTTTTGACACTTTATAAAACGCCAATGAAAATCTTTTGACAAACATATTGTTTTGCCCCCTCCCCCCAAAAAACTGATAAATTGAAAAATTATACGTTTAAAAAGCAGCGTAAGCACTGCAAAAACATTAATTATATCATTACCACGCTAATGAAAATATTGGGGTAGACATACTGTGACATATTGTGTTGCTCCCCCACCCCCTCCCAAAAAAAGAAAATGACCAATTTAAAAATAATATGTTTCACAAGCAACGTAAGGCACTACAAAACCATTACACCTACACAATGTTTTTGTTGTTTTTTTTTGTTCGCGCTTTGCGAAAAAATTGTTAGCATATGTATTACTGTACTGCAATTTTGCGCGCGTAGCGGGCCGAAAATGTTGATACTTTATTACCACGCCAATGAAAATATTGGGGCAAAGGTACTGTTTTGCCCCCCTCCCCTAAAAAATTGTTAAATTGAAAGAGAAATAATGTTTAACAAGCAATGAAAGACACTACAAAACCATTAAACCTACACAATGTTTTGAGTTTTTGTTCGCGCTTTGCGAGAAAAATTGTTAACATTTGTATTACTGTACTGCAATTTTGCGCGCGAAGCGTGCCGAAAATGTTGACACTTTATTACCACGCCAATGAAAAATATTGGGGCAAAGGTACTGTTTTGCCCCCCTCCCCTAAAAAATTGTTAAATTGAAAGAAAAATAATGTTTAACAAGCAATGTATACTACAAAACCATTAAACCTACACAATGTTTTGGGTTTTTGTTCGCGCTTTGCGAGAAAAATTGTTAGCATAAGTATTACTGTACTGCAATTTTGCGCGCGAAGCGTGCCGAAAATGTTGACATTTTCCTTACTTTTGCCCCCTCCCCTACAAAAAAATTGACAAATTGAATCATTCTTAAAACGTAATGCAAGAATAGCGCAAGGAACTACAAAACCATTGAACTATTACACAGTAATTAATTGTGTGGCACGCCTTTGCACGAAAAGTTGCTAGCTTATATTGCAATTTTGCGCGCGGAGCGCGCCGAAAATTTTGAAAATTCGTTTCCACACCAATGAAAATATTGGCCCCCCCTTATCCGAAATATGGTTTGACGCACCTGCGTCTGTGCCGTGATTTTTCTGTGACTTTTATTTCATTCTTTTATTTTTTTAGCTTGCTGAATGGGGGGGGGGGGATGGCCTAGTATGTTCCCCTGGCTGGGCTAGTGGGTATATTTGATGAAGATTTACGATTTAAAAAAAAAAAGGGCAAGAATGTTTTTGAAATCC
>JZLH01S0599345.1:7091-28227 GCA_001188425.1 Eucidaris tribuloides
GATGTTCGTTTTATAGCAAGTATTTGATGTTTTTACATTGATCAGGACAATTATTGTTCCTGAAGGTGTTCAAAGGACAAAAAACGGGGGGGGGAATGAAAAGAAAGTATGAACGAAGACACGCTCAATGACGAACCATTCTTGCCATCGCTCCTTGAGGTTTCCTCTTCGCTCGAGAGCAGCCTACCGTCCGACAAGCCCATCTAAACAAGTAGTACACTGACTTGGGACTTGGAATGATATTAAACGGCGTCGGAAGTGTGTTACCCTCCTCGAAGTAGCTCATCCATAGTTTAGCCCTGGCGAACTTCCACTCTCTATCGGCCTGAGTCTAGAATCAAATGTAAAGCATGTGCATGTATGAGAACACTTAAGGATATACGCCTTACACACGTCTGGTTTAAATCAGTATCTTATTCTTTTGATAATGACGTCTTTAAGATTTAACGTAAAAAAAACTTTGTTGCATAAAGGTCTGATGTTCAGAGTTTTAAGAGAAAACAGTTGGTTATGCTTAATTCTTTACCCCGTGATCGGAGAATGAAAAATTACAGGTTCTGAAAAGCGTATTTAGGACCGATGCACGTCTAATGAAGATTGATTTGGATTATAAAACGCATCATAGGGAAATTCCGGAAGAACTATTTTTTTTGGTAGAAGTTCTAATCACGGAACGAAACAAATTCTAACATATTTTGGAACGTTGGGTATGATCACTAAATCTACATCCTTCATCATTTCAACAGTACAAATTGGTAGGGGAGAAGAGGAGAAAAAAAAACCCAATTTGCCTAAGTGGCTTGGAATACTCCATTAGGAGAGGGGATCCAATACACGATCAGGGATGGCATTTTGTGAGGGAGCGAAGGTCTGATGAGGGAGTCGAAATTGACAAATTAATCTGCTGGCACTAATACAAATTTTGTGAAACACGTTGGCCGCTACAACTCCGAAGTTACTTACGTAAATGCTATGCGCAGTTTCGCGAATTTGAGCGAGTTAATTCTGACCTGTAATAAATGTAGGCCTACGTGTAGACGAAAAAAACAAAAGGCTCCAGGACCTTACCCCATGGAAAATTACACCCGGACAATTACCCCAGGACATTTACCCCCAAGCCGGGTGGTAATTGTCTTTGAGGGGTAATTGTTCGGGTGGTAATTGTCTTTGAGGGGTAATTGTTCGGGTGGTAATTGTCTTTGAGGGGTAATTGTTCGGGTGGTAATTGTCTTTGAGGGGTAATTGTCCGAGGGTAATTGTCTTTGAGGGGTAATTGTCCGGGTGGTAATTGTGTTTGAGGGGTAATTGTTCGGGTGGTAATTGTCTTTGAGGGGTAATTGTTTGGGTGGTAATTGTCTTTGAGGGGTAATTGTCCGAGGGTAATTGTCTTTGAGGGGTAATTGTCCGGGTGGTAATTGTCTTTGAGGGGTAATTGTTCGGGTGGTAATTGTCTTTGAGGGGTAATTGTTCGGTGGTAGTTATCCCGAGGGTAACTGTCCAGGAGGTAAATAAAATATCTAATAATATTTTTAATATTTTCTGTTTACCCAGGGTAGCCACTTCAGTCAAATAGACTGTTTTCCCAGCGAGCCCTGCATAACATAAATGTTAGTACCCTTCTCTACCCTTCGCTGTTCTAGAATGCCTAGCGCCTGACTAGAAAGCAGAAGGTATCATTTTTAAAAGTTTTTGATATGACCTGGCCGGGCCTGGAACCCACGACCTTCCGTTCGTAAGGTGGATACTCTAACCCCACCATGCCATCACACCGATGATTGTCTGGATATGAAACCAAATATTAATAATCCTCTATTTACCTGAATCTTTTGAAAGGACGTGTTCATCATGGCGATAAGGAGATTGAGGAGGATGACGATAGTAATGACACTGTAGAAGCCCAACATGAGAGCCCCGACGAACTCGGTTATTTCGTGATCCGGCTCGACGTTCGTTACACTGATGTCGAGTTGACCAAATATTGCCCAGATTAATGACTCCAGAGCCTCAAATAGACTGAAATGAAAGAAAAGGGATATAATTTTGGTTACTAGTACATATCTTTCACCTTGACATGACAATTTTAATTTAATTCCTGTGAGAATCGTACAATTACTGTTTCTATACATATCGTGATATCTACACCTGTCTTCGGGTTTTACCAGGTTTTGAAACTTTAATGACTGTCTTGCTTCTGTTTTTGAAAAAAAAAATGGTTGGGAACTCATTTACAACTTCCACATATAGACTATTATAAGGTCAAATGGTGACATTATAATAAGGCGGAAACTCAAACATTTTTTTAAAGTATGTACTTAAGTACAATTTTTTCAAAGGTATTCGTGTTTACTTGTACCAGATGGACGTATTGCAAGAGACGTCAACACTTTTATCAAAACGATAAGCAGGGGCGTCGATCCATTTTTCGGATTGAGGTGACAAATGAAAGAAAATTTTTGGCGCACTCCACGCGCCAAAGTGCAGTATACACCTTTAAATTGAAAAATTAGTATCTTTAGTAGTATTTTCTATATATGTTTAATGGTCTTGCACTACTTTTTAGACGTATCTTTGCATTACGTTCCATGAATTTTTCAAGTTGTCAAAATTACTGGGGGGGGGGAGGACGGCAAATCGATACGTTTTCCCCCTCCCAATATTTTCATTGGGGTGGCGACCGCTCCCCTTGCCACCCCAGGATCGACGCCCCTGACGATAAGTCATAACCATTCTTTCTTTAGCACAGAAAAAAAACTTAATTCCGATACTTAGGGTAGACTTACGAACAACGAATTTTGTGGCAGACGTTGAGCGATAGGCAGTCTATTAAAATTAAATGTATTATAAATAAAGAGGAGAGGCACGTGACAATTTACTTTACTAGTTAGTACAAGACGACCGCATTTATTCTGGAAGAGCACTCTGGCATTCCCATTTCATACAATCGGCAACACTTACTTTGAAAACACGTTGTTCTGTTCAGGACACGTGACCCCATAACAGTAGCCAGTGCTAGCGTCCATGGGGGGACTATTGCCATAGACCCAGTACAGCTGGTTTAGACCGGCCGCGAAGGAGAACAGCACCAGGATCATGAGAAACATGAACTTCATGATGTCTTCCACCATGCGGCCCAGCGATATTTGGAGTGGACCCAGGTGAGAGTTGGCAGTGAAGAGGTATACTAAACGGAGCATGCTGTAAAATGGAGAGACACAAGACTCTGGGTCACAATTTTATAAGTCACAATTTAGTCCATTTACGTACTCACTCAGAATTTGCATGTGAAGTGTGTGGATTTTTTTCAGTTGGGCATGGCAATAGCGATTACACAGTTATGACTTTATTGATTGAATAATCAACAAAAATAGCGTACAAACAACATATTACATCTAATTCCTGAGACCTTCAAAAAATCTAATACAAATACAAAAAAGTCCCAAAAATATTTTCGTGTGTCAGGTATGAAATATTGTACACAATCGGATATCAACATTGTTAAACATTTCAGTGAAAGATTTGAACACGGATTAGTTCATTTCGTGTAGATTGTTAATAGTTAGTTTCTGATTCCAATTCAAGTTGATTGAATAAAGCCAAGGTCCCCTTGCGCTACATCTTCCAATTTTTGTTAATCGTCTCCTAATTACAGTGTTTAATTAATGGGAGGACATTTACTTTTACATTTACTATTCCTTATTATTTCCTTTCCTGTGTGACTTTTTTTATTTCCAACAGGGGAATCCATATTCATTTTATATATTTCGTGTATCAGACATAATGATTAACCATCTTCGCCTCTACAGCACTACGCGAAATAACCTACTCCCTAAATTATTTACATTATCATGACAAAATTTACCAGTGATTGTTTAAGTTTATTACAGATATCGTCATGAAAATCCGAAGTGCATGCTACAAAAGCACATTCCGCATATGTCACCGTCAATAACCTATTTTTTCCTCCACAACTTATTGATTCTTTTCCACTATCTTATTTTATAAGAATTATAAATAAATATATACAATTAATCCCTTGAAGACGATATGACTTTGGAAGAACACGGATTTTTAACAGTTCCTGGCCCGTGATAATTCGGGACTAATCGTCGACAGATTAAATAAATTTCACGTTCTTTTCTTACCTGAATACATTAGCAATGGCAAACGCTGCTTCAGCCAGAAGCGTTGGGTCCCACATGCTCCACTCGCTCCTCTTTTGGCTCTGAGGACCAAAGCGCTCATTTCTCATGATATGTATCTGTAAAGAACAAGAGTCAAGCTTATTCTGTTAATTACCAACCTCAAACCGGCTTTCCACTTCATGAAGTAACTCATCAACGAGAGTCAACTATGTTACTGATGCTCTTTTATTATGCTGCATTAATTTCATATCACTGTGCAGTTTAAAAAAGCTAGGCATGTCTGTCGTTGGTTTAACTTGTCGCCATTTTTTTTTAAACTCTGTTAACAAAGTTTAATGTACGAATATTTTTTAATGTATTATTTATTCACAATTCTATGATTAATAGCTTTGACAACAACATATTGTGATTAAATCGTTATAATATTACAGATGTAAACTTGAATTTTTTTATTTCTTCATACACTTCTTGAGAATATTTCTGGTCTGTAAGAACAGAAGGCCCATCGCTGTCAATATGAATTTTATTTAAGTATTTAAAAAGATTGATAACTTGTTGTGAAAATCATTATTTCAACTCGTTATGAAACTTCAATGGTTTGCATACAAATAAATTAATAGTTATTAATAATATTTTTGATATAATAATCTGTATTTTCATACAGATCTTTTATTTTTTTATTCTTCCATTTCTTCATCTTCTTCATCATCATCTTCTTCTTCTTCTTCCTCTTTTCCTTCTACTTCTTCTCCTTCTTTTATAATTACTATATTATTACTATTATTGTTGTTGTTATTATTATTATTATTATTATTATTATTTTTATTATTATTATTATGTGTTATAATTTTTATTAGTAGTATTTTTTACTATCATTATTACTATTACTATTATTATTTTTATTATTTTATCATCATCATCATCATCATCAGCATCATATTACTATTATTATTTTTTATTATTTTATCATCATCATCATCATCAGCATCATCTTCATCTTCATCACTACGTCATTGTGTGATTTCATACATGAATTCACTTACATTGACGTATGCTGTTACCCGTAGACCAATCACCGCCATGTAGAGAGAATTCGTCAAGAAATCGAGGAGATTCCACCAATCTCGAATATATTCCAGCAACCCGGCATCCCAGAGCTGTTTAATCTCTCCCCATATAAAACCTTCAAGTACAGGTGTAAGTCATCAAAAAGATATAACAAAATTAATGACCCAGATTAATAGTTTTGTATGCATACGCTTTAACCCATTGGAGACTAAGTACGAGTTAAGTCGTGTTGGGGTCTATGGAAAATGCTTGTTATAGTGAAATCAAATTATCTCCAACGGGTTAAAACTTTCGCATGCCACGCCTACAAAATGAGTCATGCTTAATCGAATCAACTGGGTAGCCTCAGATGACCGCATTTTGTAATACCCTATGCAACTAGCACTATGTTACATTGATGGCGATATCAGCTATTAATGTAAGAAATGTGCAATGAGCGAGCTGGAAATCAACGTTTCATGATATTGAACGGGGTGACCAATTATTATCATATGGTAAATGGTGTTAAAGACACTATCTAACATTGTGGAAGCCCCAGTTTTTTTAAAATAAAAATTCAAACTTTGATATCAAACCTACATGCACATGATAGTATTTGAATGGACAAATTAACAGCTTACAACATACCGTGTAGACCGTTATGCTTTCACTATTAAACATTATGTACATCGATACATGAATTCCCCGTAGACAAAAATTCTATAACAGCAGTCTTCCGGGAAAATCTGGAATGATCGCTCTTTGATTTTCACTATCTAGCACTTTAAAGTCATCTTGAAATGTGTTTGTTTTTCAGTGCTTCATTTTTTAGACCTTATCAGAGACACTAACAGAATAAATAATCAGGTAGTTAAGATTTTAAAACAGGAAATACTGTTATGTGATGCCTTTAACATGTAATTTGATAATTAATAATAAAGTTTTGACTTGATATGTCAGCAAAAAAAAAAAAATCCTAATCATACCTGCTATCCATCCGACGATGAGGAGTTCAACGTCGGTGGGAGGAGGACCACGGGCGTCGATGCGGTTGTCGGAGGACTTGTTGCCGATGTCGAGGGAGGCGAGGAGGAGGAGGACCACGAAAACCAAATAGGAGGCACTATGACAAATAAACTTAAGAAATGGAAGACGTAGGATGCGACCTAGTTTGGTTTTTGGAGCGATGAGATACATAAGGGAGAGTAGAGGGAAGGACATGCCCACGAAGAAACTGATGATAACTTTGAGTGACCAGTGCTGCCGCCGCCAGCCCGGCAGGCCCTGATACCACTCCTCCGCTAGCAGCTGCTGGCAGTTGGGATGCGCCGTGAACTGTAGGTGAGCAGAAAACACAAATAACATTATAAGGTAATTTCAGATATAGAGTTAGTCATTGGTGTAGCTAGGGAAGACTGCGTCCGGGGCAAGCGCTGAAGTTGCGCTGCTTCCAACATCTGACGCCAATGGTTTCTTTGGTTGCATGTTCATCAGATTTAGCGTTTAGGTTCCTCCCTTTTTCTTACTTTTTGTACTTCTTGCACCCCTACTGAAAGTGTGTGTTTGTGGGGGGGGGGGGAGCACTTGCCCTCTTTGTTCCGGAAGATACGCCACTGTCGGAAGTTGGTGTCGAGTGATCTAGAGTCCATGTAGATCTATTAATTCGACAAAACATTCGTTCAACATCAACAGGAAATCTAAAATCACTTACTACAGAGCTTTCGCAGTGCGACGGAGCGTTCTGGCGATCCGTCTCCTAATTTTTCTCAAAGGGTTTTCGCCAGTATTGCCACAGCTAAAAATGAAATTGTGCCAAGGAATTGAAAAGGCAAGGATTGCCCCCACATTACGATCAATTTGGATATATCCACGATTTTTTTTTTTTTTTTTAGAAACGGGGGTACCAACGGGATTTTTATCTAGGGGTTTGGTGTCAATAAATGTGTCAAGATAAAAAAAAAGTTCATCAGTCCAGGCAGCAAGTTGTTTTTATGTGCAAATGGATGTGACAAGCTAAAAACAGCAACAAAAACAACAACATCAATAGTAACAAACAGGTGAGTCTTTCAGAATTATTCCAAGTACTAGTGTATTTATGTCAGATTTTGCCAAATTATGCTAGGCATAATGCTAAAAGAAAGAAAGGATCAAAATTGTACTAACTTGCATATTACGCTAAATGTGCCAACATTGGTTTTCGTTTTTAAACGAAACAGACGTTGTCTGGCTTGTGGATTCGCGCCCTCTATTGTAAAAAAAAATTGTCTGTCCCGTTCGGAGACCGAATGTCACAGGGTACCGAAAGTGAAAAGATGGAGAGAAAGTTAGTCTCGCGCATGCGGAGACAATTTTTTCGCTCAAATTTACCGTCGTGTGGTGAAAACTCCTAACTGTAAGTACATATGGTCCATGCTGTAAGAAGGTTTTTATCATTTTTGCAGTCTTATGTTTTTATCTTGAGATTGTTTTCCATTTGCTTAAAGGGTCATTTAAAAAAAAAAACTTTGACTCAACCATTATGTACATGTCTATGTATTTTTTTTAACCAAAATTGTAACGTTTTTATGTTTCGTTTTGAAAAGCGGAAATAAATGAAATGACAGACATTTCAATTCTATGGTGTTTTAATATACATCTAAGGTGTTAATCATTATCACACAAACTGTTAATTTTTTTACACCCACGTCTCACTTCCTCATTAAAAGATTAATTCTAATCCACAGGGGTATTAATTTAACACTAGACGGGTCAAAACTTTCACCATTACCTATTATTAATATTGGGCAACACGTTTTATCCCCAGTAAAATATGTATTCAGAATATCTTTTTTCTGGGGGGGGGGAGTGTTCTTTCTCATGCTAAATGATGATCTCGGCAACATGTGACATTAATTTGAAGGCCTGTTCATAAATTTGTAACGACTAACAATCCTTGTTTAAATTTTTATATGGAATACAATACAAATCATTTATTAATATTTCATGAAAACGCAACTGATATACCGTATATTTCATGCAGTACTTTAAAATGAAACGATATATTGTGTTGTATTTGTAACGGCGGAAAATGACAGAATATGTAAATACATAAAAGATAATGGCTCTTTCAGATATAACAATTTTAAGCTTTTTAAGTTAGAACAGTTGTGCTTTACACCTTACGTGCAAAAACTAGCCAACAACCATAATCATATTATCATTCATGTCCATGCTTTTGGTTCTAGTTAAGTTCAAAGCTTATTTGTTTATAGAGCATTTACTATTTTCAGGTAATTAATACAATCGTTACAATCTTTATGTACGCTGCAATAACGACTTTCAAAATGTTATAAGCGAATTAATTTTGCAGCAATGCACACATGGGTACATGCCCTTTTGCACATTACTCACGCGTGACGTGACGTTAATGATCTCCCCCAGTAACATTTGCTCAGAATTTCAATTAATTATATATCGCTGTGTTGTAAATAACTTCGCCATCCACAACTACACTAGACAGCTTTCTGAACTTTTGATGATCAATAACAGACACCATTGCGAGTTTATCATGCATGAAATGCTTTACAAGGACACAGTCTTTGCGTTGATAGTAGTACTTAGAGAAATTGGGTCGTTGCTAGCGGAGTGGAGTGGGGGAACACCCCCTCCTGGAAAGAACAAAATGTCGTCACAGTGTGTTCACACAGTGATCACAGTGCGGCCCTGTGATAATGCACCAAATCCACGCTGTGTTCACAGCGTTACTCTGCCTGTGATAATGCACCAAATCCACGCTGTGTTCACAGCGTTACTCTGTGTAATAATGCAGCAAATCCGCATAGTGATCACAGTGTCACTCTGTGTAATAATGCAGCAAAATCCACATAGTGATTACAGTGTCACTCTGTAAAAATGCAGTAAATCCACACAGTGGCCAGAAAAACAAAGGGTCACCAAAGTGTTACCTCTAATACCACACTGTGAAAATGTACCAAATCCAAATATTGTTACGTTGTGTTCACAATGTTAACACACTGTGGACGACAATGTTGTGGTTTTTTTTTCCGGCAGGGATGGTCAGAAAGTTGTCGGGTCATTTGCAATTCGGTTTGTTTGTTTGTCGACTTGTCGCCCCGTCAGACACGAGGGATTCTGTCGGGAAAAAAAATAATGAATGACCCCCTCCCCCCCTTCAAGTTCTTTTTGCTCGTTTATTTGCTGGGCCTGAGCTCCGATTTTTGCGCTCTTTGACTTGCATGAAAGATTCTTTTATGTACACCCCATGGTGCATGACCTATTGAAAAAGTTTTAGTGACGCCCCTGCAGCGAAAACTCATCTTGCGTGTGCACCCTTATAGAAATTCTCGGTTTTCGTCGCACCCATATCCCCGCCGGCCGCCCGAAAGAGAAAATGTGTGCGCCTATTTTTTCCGAAGAGGTACGGGAAAGCCCGAACAAGTCGGATCAACCTGCAAAGCACAGAGTTTATGGCTTATTAACCCTAGACACAGAATATCTCACTTTAAGTTCGTGGAGTTTTATTGCTTTGGTACTGAGAGGGTTTAACCCATACTTACTGCTTTCTGCTTATACTTGATAGCCAGTCGTAGTCTGCTGAGCGGCTCCTCGCCACACGGCGAATCCTCGTCCCTGTTCAAGATGATGGATAATTCTTGCGACCCCCGTGTCTGGTCGAGCAGCTGAGTCGCGAACTCTCGACAGTTTTCCGCCAGTTTCTCGTACTCCTCCTTGAACTCATTCTCTCGATGGCTCAGCTTTCGCAGCTCCCAACTCAGTTCGAACGCCGTCAACACGGGATCGTCGCTCGAGAGCGCGATCAGCGAAGAGCTGGCCAGCGCGCGGTAAATGTTCAGGCGTGACCGCGAGTGGCGCAATCCGTCGTGACGTATGCTTGCTTTACAGTCGTCGCAACCGCATTTGACGTCATGTGGTTTGGGGATGGACGCACCACGCTCTAGTAGCAGCTTCAGGATCTCGTAGTTATTGCGATGGGCCGCCATCAGGACAGCCGATATATCGGAATCGTAATCGGATTCTGTCGGTTCCTGGAGAATACGCGCCTATCGGAAATAGAAGGAATCAGGAAATCATATTAGGCAAGAGCGGCAACGTGCAAGGAAGCATGTATCAAGAAACGTGGGTATAATTACAAAAGTCTTTAGATAAATCACCATGGCAACGTACTGTCTTCATCAAACCAGCGAAGAAGAAAGCGCCTCCCATCTTCGTTAGATAGTGGTAAGAAAAATACGGCTACTGATTAAAGATGTATAGCCTTCGAACACATCGGGTGATGTTCGTTATTCCGAAGGTTCGAATACTCCAAAGGTTCGTTATTCCGAAGGTTCGAATACTCCGAAGGTTCATTATTCCGAAGGTTCGTTAGTCCGAAAATGAAATAAGGTTCTTTTTCAGAAAATGAAATAAACTTATTTTAGTAACAAAAACGGTGTTGTAATTAAAAATAATAGGATATTATGCAATAATAATCTCAGCGTAGGATGATACATGTGTATTTTGTGGCCAAAGCATGTATTGCATCAAGAAGTGCCGTGGATCAAGCATCTTGATTTTGATTTTATTCGAGCAATTGCTGCCTGAGCGAATGGATTAAGAATGTTGGGGACTATGTGTTGGTCACCCGTGAATAACCTCCAGATAAGGGGGTGTTTTTTTTTTTGGGGGGGGGAGGGGGTGTCATTATTTAACAGCTTCTGTTGTTAATTATAATGAAAATTACGATAATACTAAAGATGATCATAATAACAACGATGATAATAAAGAATGTAAATATTAATAAAATTATATTAATGGTTAATGATGATAACAATGTAAATGGCGCTTTGCACTCGCATTAATTATTGTTAAAAATATATTAACCCATGCATCCTATTCATAATTACAAAAGTGCTGAAAATGTCCAGTTTTCAGGCCTTATATCAACAAATTTCGAGCTCTCATTAGGCCGATTAGATTATTAAATGAGATAATATTCTTTTCACGAATTCCTAATCCTTAAATTGACCCCTCTTCAGATCGGAATATCGACAATTTTCAGCTCGCGATTTGGAGGAGGAATAGGAAGATAATCATCCTTTTCATATGATGACAAAATGTGCTTTGAATGTCCCGTACCTAGGTCAAAATAAAAAAAAATCAGCTCGCGCTTCGCGCGCGCATCATTTATTAAGTGCGATCCATATCCTCTTCACAATTTTTCCTATACATAGTGCTTGAAATAGTGTTTAGACTGACCCTTTTTCAGATCAGAATATCAAAAATTTTCTGCTCGCGCTTCGTGCTCGCATTATTCATGTAGGAAGATACCCATCCTTTTCATGATTACAAAATATGAATAGTGTCCGGTTTTTAGGTCTAAATCTCAAAATTTTTGCGCTCGCATCAATTGTTTAGTAACGTACCTATCCTGTGCATGATTACAAAAAATGCTTAGAATGTCCAGTTTTTAGGTCGGAATATCAAAAATGTCAGCTCGCGCTTCGCGCTCGCATTATTTAATTGTTGAAGCATGTATCGTCTGCACACAGTCTTTAACAGGTCCATTTTCGATCAGGCCAGTATATTAAAAATTTCAGCTCGCGCTTCGCGCTGGCAGTAATTATTTACGTAAACGTAAACGTAATTGGGGGGAGCGTTCTTTCTCGTACATAGGCCCTACACTCTGGAACAATACGCCAAGCAAAACCCATAGAAGTATTTAATTCACATCTGAAAACTTACCTTTTCAATCTCACGTAATACCTTTTCATTTACATTTATAACACATTTCCGTTCTGAATTCTGAATTATGTTTATGTTTACATTGTACCTTTCTTTGTACTGTATGTTACTATAGTTTTGTTGTCATTCTCATGGTAATACATGTATCTACATGTATGTAAAGCGCCATGAGCATCTTCTTTTGGTGGTATGTGCGCTATATAAGAATTCACCATTATTATTTAGTTACATACGCATCTTGTTCATGATCACAAACATTGCTTAGAATGTTCAATTTTTAGGACAAAATACATGAAATTTTCAAAAATTTTAGTTCGCGCTTCGCGCTCAAATTATTTAATTAGGGCTCCGCTTATGAGATACAATTATCTTGTTTATAAGAATAAAGCTAAGAAGTATGACTACCCCTTCAAAGAAGAAAAAAAAAATCAGCATTGAGCGGCCGATCGGGGAAAAGGTGGATGAAAATTTTTTCGGCTCCCCCCCCCATTGGCGAAAGCTGGAGCCTCCCCTGTATATGTATATATATAAATAAATGTATATATTATATACATACACATATATGCGAAATAAGTGTCGTCTACCCCCCCCCCCCCATTCCAAAAAGCTGCCTACGATGGCTGCGAATGGCTGTTTTGCCCCGCCCCCAGCCCAAAAAGGGGGATCGACGCCCCTATTTGAGGTCTTTATGGCTCCAATTCTGGTCCAAACAATCCCCCATCCCCCACCCCCCGCGCAGAGCGACATTTCTTTTAGGTTTGTAAGTGGTAAATATTAATCAAGAATGGATCTTTTAGTAGAAATTTTGAACTTGGACAAAACAATTTCAAAATGCACCAATACTCCCCCAGCTGCATGGCAATGAGAGATAAACATGATATCGATTCTTGCATGAAAATGAACTAGTCCCATAAGCCTATGATCACCCTTTTGAAAGAATTCTTCGTATTTAATCACCCCTGGTAATGATAGATCAGCCCCTTCCCACCCTTATAATAATTGAACAGCAACGGTGATTTTACCCCCCCCCTCCACCACGCCTGCCCTTCCGGTTTTCCCGGCTTCGCCACAGATTAAATCAGTTTCGAACGAACGAACCTTATTTCATTTTCGGACTAGCGAACCTTATTTCGTTTTCGGATTAACGAACGTTCGGAATAACGAACCCTATTCTATTTTCGGATTAACGAACCTTCGGAATAACAAACCTTCGGAATAACAAACCTCCGGAATAACGCCACAAATGTTCGGATTAACGAACCCTTTTTCGTTTTCGGACTAACGAACATCGAGGTATAGGCAATTTACGTGTTTCGGAATTACGAACCTCCTGAATAACAAACCTTCGGGATAACGAACCTTCGGAACAACGAACTGTAACCTCCACATCATTATATCCGATGTAATAAAAAGTCACATGACAGTAAATTTAAGGATTGTTTGCAATAGTAAATCGCCTTTAGATTTGAGAAAGGGTAGGAAATTATAACTTGAAGAGGTCTTGTCTAAAATATGGGGTGTATCCTCCTCACCACTGTCTTACGAAGATAGGAGGTGCTTTCTTCTTTGAGGGGTGTGGTCTTCTTTCTGAGACCGCTTTAAAGGAACATAGGAAAATTTTGACATTTGTTATTTGTTGGAAGTCTTTCAAAACCATCAAAACCGTTGCACAGGAAACGTGAAACCAAATTACGATGCTAGGGTGAATTAAACATCTCACCGCTGAGGGATTTAAAAATGTTAAATTTTGTGCTCCAGTCTTAATTCTGCCGTAGGAGCGCCCGCATTGGATAGTCTCTCCGCCTTGGAGAAGAAAGGCGAAAGAATATCTAATGATTTAATTTCAAATAACTTGTTATTTTTCAATAATAGCTTCACTAAAACAGCATTACAGAAACACACCTCCAACTCAAAATGCATACGTTATAACGTATGTTGCAACACTTTTGGCATGGGAGGGTACATACAATACCGTCTGAACTTTTACTTACTTTTGGAGAAGGGAGATGGGTCAGGAAGTTTAATTTCGAAAATGTAAAAATATATCCATGTATACACAGATTTCCATCAGCAATACACTTCATCACATTTACCCAAATTCATACTATGTTGCCATGTCATTAAATTGAGTGACAGGTATGATTTACGCATGTGCAGTCATGTGCATTTTATCGATCGAATGATTCACTAGTATTTCGTATGTACCGTAAAATATGGGACTATTAAACCCATTGGGCGAACCCTTATATAATTACGTTAATACGTACACGCGTTAACAGGTGGAAATTGGAGTTCTGTAACACAAAAATATTACCGAATGAAGAGCACTTCAGAGGCAATGATATTTTAACTTAAATACGCAGTTTAATATTTTGGAAGCCATTTAAAAAGTTG
Organism: Eucidaris tribuloides; assembly: GCA_001188425.1. Lineage (NCBI taxonomy): Eukaryota > Metazoa > Echinodermata > Echinoidea > Cidaroida > Cidaridae > Eucidaris > Eucidaris tribuloides. The sequence goes on from JZLH01S0599345.1 coordinate 21,416, forward strand.
TCCAACTTTGATATCTAACCTACATGATAGTGTTTGCATGGACACATCAAAACTTAATATAATTATGCTGTCATTAGCATAATATGACAGATAAAAATAAGCACATTAATTATTGTATTATAGACGAAAATTCTATAACAACAGTCTTTGGAGGGAGCTGGAATGGTTTGCTAAATGAATTTCACTTTTAAAAGCATTTAATGATCGTTTTGAAATGCAATTTTTCAGTTCTTAAATTTTAAACCTTGTGAGAGACGCTTGTAACATAGGGGAATCATGTAGCTCAGATATTTTGAACTGGAAACATTGTTAAACAATGCCTTTAAGTAACGTCTTTAAAATATAACTTTATTTTGTTTAGGCCTGGTCAACCTAGTTTCTAGTGCTATTCTTATCTTTTTTTTTTTGTCGTATTTGAGTTTACGACGCAAGTTATCGCAGGTGATCCGCTTTTTCTTTTTCAGAGTTGCAGTCCTAGATTCGTTGCGTTTATCTGTACGTACATTACCGGATGAAATCACTTGTGTATCGCAGGTTGATTGTGTACGATCTGATATGGCTTTTCTCAATATCCCGGTTTGAAAAAACCGTGTGCTTATTCGATCAAAATTTGATTTTCGCAAAGAGGTGCTTAAATCATTTTTCTGGCTTTCGTGATTCGGCGTGTTGCATCTGTGCCATTATACCGTACTAGATTTCGTGCTTCTATTCTAAATTTCTTGCTACTTTCCGATAGAGAATGAATTTGCATTAGATATTCGTAGTAATTGTGGTATAAATCTTTGATTCTCAGCGTGGGTAGACCTACAGGCAATCCATTGGTAGCTCATTCTGTTATCGATTTATTGATGTATCCTGACGTGCAGATTTTTTGACCTCGTGTATAATGTTGATTTAATTACATTTTTTTTCGGTTAATATGTTGTTGTTGCTGTTTCAACAAAGTAATGTCATCCGGCGATCAAAGTCGCGGAATGAACTTCAACATCATCTGTGCATGTGGCTCTTGACGTCTTAGGATGTGTCTTCTTCTATTTCCTCTCGCTACAGCTCGCCCTCTTCCCGAGCTTTCTTGGAGGTCAGGGTCCTGTCTGAATTTCTGTAACATTGTATATGTACGAGTACATGATGTCTCTATGAACATTGTGGATTGGCTGTCAGAAGGGGAACACTGATTTATATAGTAACGTGAATAAGACAGAAAATATTTTCCTTTGTTGAGATTGTTTAAAAAGGCATTTCATTCACCACCTTCCTTTCACAAACAATAATTTGCCATTCGAAATGCCAACCGTAGCTCGGTGAAAACAAGTAAATGCACCGAAACGTTCGACGAGTGTGCAGAAGTACCTTACATTAGCTACCATCATCGCTATAGATCGCACGAATAAGCCTGCACACTTCAGTCGCAGCTCAATCGCGGCTTTGTTACCATTAGCGCGTATTTGTTAATTCGATTCTATTTTGCTCCACTTCTTTACTTGCCGCTAATGATCGTTCTACTTTTTGATCTTGTCTTGCGACTTGTTCTTCAGAGTGATTCGCGTAATCTAATTTCTATGTAGTCGATTTATGCTGAGTTGGTATTTTTCGTGCGGATTACCGTTCCATTACTGAATCAAGTTGGTCGAATACAGTTCGTTACAAGTGTGATCCATTTTTACACACACACGTGAGAGTTACTTGCGACCTGGCTGCGGAGGCCCTTGTCGTACTGATTCAATTTGATCAGCAGGTAGTTCGCAACGTGGACCAGGGCCCTTAGTCTTTATTTTCAGCACAATTTATGAATTTTAGATTTCATTATATTAATTTTCCGTTATTTTCTCATATTTATTTATAACTTGTTCGATTATGTTCTATATATATAATATATTTATTGAGTAATATATAATTTTATGTATATATATATATATATATAATATATATAATATATATATATCTATATATAGAGTACACAAGCGTCATTTCAGTTATTTTGCTGTTTGCAATAAGAAGCCGAGTGAAAATAAAGCTGTTTATATACCTTCTTGCCTATCAATATGATGAACACAAGTCCTTGCAATGGCTGACAGTAAATAGAATGAAGGATTTTACCTACCGCACGAGTTACATAACAAGCGCCTTTGTACCATAAAACAACATGACAGTGTGACCTTTAAAACAAGGAGGTAGGCAGTATTTTTCAACAGGGGGAGGTGGACAAAAGCAACGAGGTGCGAAAATGATAATATGACTTGATATCTGAAACAAAATACTCTACCTATTACTGCTTGGCTATAATACAGGCCGGTCAACCCTTGTTTTAATATGAGATTAAAAGGGGTCCATGTACCCCTTTGGCCTCTCCAGATGAAAGTCGATAGTTTACATGTATTATTAATGAGCTCCGATACGCTACAAGTGTGGCAATAACAGACCCTCACATCCATCGATCATCGGCGTACAAACGGGGTGTTATACGCTTGATTTGACGTGAGTAAAATGTCAAATGTTATTAGTTTTACCTAATGTTGTCCGGAGAAACCGCACAGATTAAAGGGAAATCACCTGATTGGAAGTGGTACTCAATTTACAGTCACAATCAGGTATACTGTTAAAATTATCTACTGTGAAAATTTAACAGTCATACATTTCCTCTTTGGTGTACAGTTATTATCATAAAATGCTGTGATTGTGATCAGGGCCTGAGATTAAATCAATAATACTGAGTAAAATGTCAAATGTTATGTGACATGACAAATGTTATTAGTTTTATCTAATGTTATCCAGATAAAATGCACAAGTTAAAGGAATTGACACGACTGGTAGCAGTACTCAATTTAGGGCACAATGCTCCTAGAGTCAGGTATATACTGTTTAAAGTTTATGCTGTGGAAATTGCACAGTTACTATCAGAAAATGCTGTGATTGATCTTAAGTCTTGTTGAATGACCCTAACGTATTATTAACTCTTAACATGCCAGAGATATAGATAAATTACAGCTCATGCATTGTGTGTATTGCGTGGTACATGTACCTTCGGTACTGAAAGAGTTAAAATGATTTCACGAGTTCATTCCTCTTTCTTAACTTAACTGCTCTAATCAACTATCTTTGGTAGATATGACATGTTCACACGGTACACTGTGAAAAATAGTAGTGAAAAAATTAGGGGAATTCGTCACAACTCAATTTTCGCTCAACTTTCCACCGCATTTTTGTAATGTTTGGCACTATTGTAATTCACAATAATTGATAATTAGTTGGTTGTCCGGTAAATTTCCTCTAATTTCAGAAGTATTGCTTTATTTGATATTTGTTGACTGACAGGAGGATCTAAAAACATGACACTACTTTAATTTCATGTGAAAAGTGCAAGTGGGTTTTGAGTTAGAGGCAATTTAAGTTTAAGGCCCTTTTGGCGGGAACGTTTGCCAAAGCCCTTCTGCCGGACATGAGATAACTTATTTTCAAGTAATATTTAGAGACTTTTGACTTTCCAAAAGTAATGGTTCGTCGTGAATTACATCACGGTCCATCCGTAAAAAATTACTGTGGAAACTTGAGGAGTAAGTTGCCATAAATTCCACTTATTCCGAGCCTTTTTTGACGGGTATTGTTTTACATTGTACTTCCTCTGAATTACCCCGGTAATCAGTACCATAACATATCACTGGATCACAGGCGACGATCGGGGAAGGGGGGACGTGTCCCCCTTGATTTTTTTTTCGGAAGGTGGAGGCGGGCGGGGGGGGGGATCGTCCCCCATCGATTTTCAAAGCTTAATAGTTTATATATATATATCGTTAGCACTTTTAATTTGTTAGATTGTGTATTTTGTATCTGCAAACCTATTCAAAAGGTACATGTGATGGACATAATTATTATATTTTGTTAATTCAGTTGGGGGTATTTCAAATAACAATTTCCCTATTTTAACAATGACAGTAATTTACGAAACACATTTTTTTTTGAGTTGTGCAAGACTTTAATTACTTCGCCTTCGGTGTTTTCTCCCCCCCCCCCCCCACTCGTCGAATAGAATCGCCGCTACTGCACTAGATTGATTATAATCATAACGCAGTCATAGTATCTCACAATAAAACGTACAATTTGTAACTAGCAAAATATGTGTATAATGGGCTCCAAATAGCAATTACCCTGAGCACTCGAGTAAAACAAGATCAACAACAAAACACATACAAAACGAATGGATAGTCCCTTTGCAAACCGTGGAAAGGCTTACTGCGATGAGTCGAAAATAAATCGCGAGTTTAGGACATAGTTTTATATACGCTTGACCGAATTTTACAATCCCTCGAGCTGTCATTCTTTTCTTAAATTGTGCTACGAATTTGTTCGCGTCATGTAAAAATAGCAGCAAACAGAAAATTGACCACAGCACTTTCCCTGAAAAAAATAGGCCTGGCCCCAACCTTTTTGCAAATGACCTTTTCTGATGCTGGTCTCTTACTTTAGCCATTAGAATTAAGTGCAAACGTAGCCAGAGGGGGGCCTACATTTTCACTGGAAACCAAGAGGTATGTGTTTATTTGGCGCTTGTTTATGAAAAAGACTTGTGAAAAAGGCTCCTCTTGACGCCCGATCAATTGAAAACATTACTAAAAGGGTATCTTTATCCATTTGTACATCGTAATGAAAATATTGTCATAGTGTTAGACCTCTACTGATTGAGCTGTTATGGAGTAATGCGTCAAATGACCAATACGTCTTATGGATTAGGGTATCGTGTTTTTACTCACGCGGTATCAAAGTGTTCTCAGAGGTGGATTTTAAAGACACAATATAATATTGTGAAAGCCCCATTTAAAACATGGTCAAACTGTACTATCTGAAGCATGTGATAGTGTTTGAATGGACAAATAAACACCGTAGAACAAACTTTAGACAGCTATGATGTCACTAACAAAATAATAGATGAAAATCGACACATGAATTATTGTCAGCTGACGAAAAATTTGTAACAAAGCGGTCTATGTGAGAAAACTGAAATGGTCGCTCAATGATTTTCACTTTTTGAAATCACATAATGATCGCTAAACTGCTATTTTTTTTGCAGGGCTTTCTTTTTAGATCTTAGTCAGAAACACTAGTCGTACGGGGAATGGTTATATCTCAGATTTTTAAAACTGAAAAAAAAAAAATCGTTACACGAATCCTTTAAGCGCGAGGTACGGGTAGTGAGATTTGTAGGGTTTATTTGTAATCCACATGGAACTAGTTTCGATGTTTGAAATACAAGTAAGTTTCGTAATTCTTCACCTATTACATCGTCTTGTAATATGACATAAGTGGTTACAAGGCTCTTCCACGAACGAGCGGTTTGGACAACTTTAGAAATTCGAAAACTTGTTTTGTCATGTACTCTGTCAGACTAAATTGAAAAAGTGTAGTCCAAATTAAGTGCTTACAGAATGGTGAAGTTTGTCAGTTTTCGTTTCCAATTGTTTCCATTATTGTCCATACCGTCCATGGGGGTAAGGGGATCGCCGGCCCGGTTCGGGGGGGGGGGGGAGTTAAGATGCCTCCTTGCCACCCGTAGTTATGCCCCTGTACTCACGTGTATGTCCCTTTTCGGCGGTTTGTAGTTGAGGAGAAGTTCGACAGCCTCCACGACCTCCTCGTCGATGGCGTGGAGGAGGGAATCCCCCACGTGCACATGATGACGTAATAACAGTTCGATGATCTCGATGTTCTCATTCTGAATGGCAATTTGCAGGGCCGTCCTTCCTAGAGGGTCCTGCGAATTGTGATTGAAACATGTCGGGAAACAATGGTTAACCATTGAATATTTCCTGAAGTCTCAAGGATCATCTCCTTGTTTAGAATTTGACATCCGACCAACTCCATCAGAGGGGTATAAAATTTGAAAAAAAAACACGATTTTTTTTTCAGGAAGCACACTTTGTCTGTCTCGAACACCGTTATCTTTTCATCTCAATGAAATTTCGAATCTTAATAAACCTCTTTTGTCCCACAGGCAATGGAACGTATTGGAAATGACAAAGGTTTTTACATGTAGTCCATGGTATAGAATGGGTTAAAACGGGAAATGACGCGTTCCTGTGGATGTAAGCTATGAAATAGCCATCATTCACATCTCTAAATCAGGCCAAATCCTAATAGAATAGATTAACCGACGGTCTGAATGGGGGTGAACCTGGAAGTAACTACCACGAGGCAACGATATATTCGGGCAGCTTTTGACTTTTGGAAGGAGGAGCGGGCACGGCGAAAATTAGGTTGAAATATGACTTCACGAGTTGCATAATAGTGTGCGATCATTTGTGATTGCCAGTCTTTGGGATACGTTTGTGTATAAAAACGATTATATCTTGGCTAAGGAGGACAACCTCCGTATACATGTATATTCAATATCTTAAGCGGCATTATTTACGTGTTGGACAGGCACTGCAGAGTGACAAGTGTTACCCAATACTCTGAAAGGATGGACGAGTTGAGACTCTACGATCGTAGAGCAATGATGCTTACACTTGCGAGACACGCTTCACGTTGGCTGGTTGTATCCAACAGGACAGTTTGATGTGGGTCGAGTTAAAAGCATAAATAAACACGGCAGATGTTGTTTGATATCGTAGTAACAACTCATCCAGGCGCGGTTCTAGAGCAGAAATTTTAGGGGGGCTACAGGGGGGCTTGACGTAAACATGCGAGGGAGCGAAGCGACCGAGCGGGGGGGAGGATGTGGGAGGGGGCATACCCCTCCACGATAGGAGCTTTTTGAAAATATTCATAGAAAAGGCGGGTTTCTAGGCAAAGTAAGTACATATTTCAATTGTATATTTTAT
>JZLH01S0599349.1:674-17550 GCA_001188425.1 Eucidaris tribuloides
CTGTCCATCTCTATCTTTTCAATTGGAGTGGCACAGTGTCAAAGCCATAAAGCGTAACAAATGGTTTTTCACTTTAAATTTTTAAAGTCATGGTACTCGGAGATACAATGGCATGGATAAGCTTTTGCTTAACTGTATTTTATTTGAAATAGTGTAACGTCAAAGGTTTATTTCAAACTTGCTCTGCAATTATACCGCCTCATTGCGTTCCGCACAAGTAAGCATTTGCTTTCAGGGCTCGTTTTTTTTTCTGGGACCACTATACATGTCCAACATGAATATAAAAAATCAGCTCTTTCCAATCTAAAATATATTAAGTCAAAAGATTTTCTGGCACAAAATTATCTAAACATAAAGCTTAACACTTAATGACCAAGAAGAATCAATTGCAAACGTAATATTTAACAAAATTGGGGGGAAGCTAGAATAGAATTGACGAAATTAGCTATTCAAACTTGTATGTAGATAATATTGCATCGTAGAAGACAGTGTGGCTGATATCCTTAGCGATTAAGCGTATTTCCTACAGAGATATTGAGGAGGCAATGGTCTACCCACCCCGCCCCACCCCGTCTGCAGAGCATCAAAAAGTAAGCCTATTTAGTATAGGAATTAATTCCCCTTGTGAATAACAATTTAACAATAACTTCAAGAAAAATCACATGAACCCTAAATTTCGCTAAGTAAACATAGTGGAGATTACTCAGATATATGTTTCAGAAGTTCCACCACTAACAATTGTTTATACGCGCGTTGTTCAAAACCACTGGAGACCTTTCCATGCTATGCTTCAAATTTGTTGCTATCAAGAACCATCAAATTTAATATTGCTAAATGAGAGAGTACATTTTCACCCATTCTGGGGGAAACACATAAAGAGGTAAAGGTTGCGTAGCACACACCCATTTAGAGACAGCGAGTAGGCCTACAAGCTGTAACAACTTTCCATCCATTAACATGTAGGATCCGTTCGAATCCAAGAATTTGGCCTTGCATATCCTGAAAGACAAAATATGAGAAAACAAGACGGCCCTGTCACAAAAACAGAAATGCTTAGGCATGTAAGACTTATTGAGATTAATAAACTACAGAAAACAGAACAAACACAAAAATTTGATTATCCATTCATATAGCTTATTTAACACAGATTTGGTCATGTAGTAATGAATGATAAGACATTACACATAATTAATATGCTAGAACATATGGCTGTTGCTTCTGTTTCATTCAGTACACATTGTTGGGTGCTGCAATGTAATTTTTACAAAGTCTGTATAAAATGTATAATTTGGTGCTACACACACGTTGTGTAAAAATTGTTGCCCAACAGTGTGTGCGTTCACGATTACAGTATTTTACTTGGTTGTATTTTACAACCACTTTTGAGAATGAAAGCCTGTATTTTTTGTCTGGGTATAACATATCACTTTTTTGTAACAATTTTAAATTTTACATTCAACTGCCAAACATTAAACAGAATCAATTATTGGAAGAAGAACCTCGATAAACGAATTGCTTTTGACAGTGCATTGCTGTAACTTTTGCTTATTTATTGAATGTGCATAATGAGGATAATTAATGAATCTTCAATAATTCTTCATAAATGTTTAGAAGCCCTCAAACGCAATGCATTCTATTCTACCATACCTTGTCGAATAGCATACGTCTCGCTTCCTTCTTATACTTGAGCAGGACTCTGAGAGGCAAATCATGCCCATCCCGATGATATCATTTTGATTATGAAACAAGTGAGATGTTTAGACAATATTACAGTTAAAGGCTAAAGAGCACAACAAATCAGCAAATTAATATGGAAAATGGACTAATTATTCTGACAAATTTAAATGTAAGCGCACAACTTTTCAAATAAGATGTAAACAATTTCGGACATTTGCATTAAAAAGAGATAAAAGTTATGGTGTTATTCTGAATAACCTATTTACTTACATGACTATAATGATGTTCATTCGTAATTATGAAGTTACAAGTAAACAATGTTGACTGTGGTGGTTTGGTGGTGTGGTGGTTGGGGAGGGGGTAATCAGGTTCAGAAGAACACTATTTGTACAATGCAGGCAAAGCAAAAAATGTACATCCACAAGAATACTCATCTTTGATCATGGGCCTCGGTATTTATGGCAGAAATTCTTGGGGGATTTTCTAAAAGCACACCCCGCTCCCATTTTCGATATTTTGAATCCGCCCCCATTGGAGGCCACCTCCGGATTTAATTTAGATTTCTATCCATGACATTTCTACTGCCCAAATAGAATCTTATTAACAAACCTTGTGTTTCTTCTCCCGAGTTTACTTTACAAGCAATGTTGCATAGGATCAGATCAGTTGAGCACTTGTCTAAAACAGTTAAACTCATGATCCAATTTTCCGCATCAAGGAAAAGCAGAAAACTTGTACAGGGAAGCATGGACGCCGTGCCTCCCCATATGCAGCTTGGAAGTTTTCCACCAGACCTTGAAGGATAAAAAGAAAAAAAGACAAAAAGACATAACAAGAAAATTTACTGGAAAGCTTCTGCTAGTGAATCAATAGTAATTTCAGGTTAAAATGGTAACTTAAAAGTATTTTGTTTATCGTTTATGATCTTATTTAGCATCTACCTGGTGTTATCTGCCCATTTCAAGAGCAAATGAATCTAACAGAGATCAAAATTTTTTGTTATTACCAGTCTAGGGTTGCTTTTCTAATGCAATTGATTGGCATAAGTGCTTATTTTATGAACAAGAATTAACCATTGTTCCTTCAGTCATCTATTTGGCGGCTATGTCCGTTTTTATCACAAAATCGTGGCACAATTCTTAAAAGACAAAAAAAGTAGCGCACAGGCAGTGTGGGCAGCCGGCAAGCGGCTTCTAAGTGCCTTAACCCTTCCTCTGGGTTGAGAAGCACCATAAATGTACTGAAATTATACAATGGTGTGTATGTCCACCTGTGTTTCATCAATACGACAATTCGTCCAGAATTTCAATGACAAAATGCTGATAAATGGAATATTCGTTTCGTCTCCCATTGATCTCTCCATTTTCTCCTTTACAAATGTCATAATGGCTTCTCAGGCTGTTAAACTGTTGAATCGGCATGTATGATGCTTGCTGGCGGCACCGTCACAGGCATCTTCACCGGGCCTGAGTCTTCTATTAGATATAAGTATATTGAGATAGGTACATACAGACTGTTGACTATAATGATACTGTTTGTTTTAATACGTTATGTTTGGAATTTAGCCAAGAATCACAAGCTTATCATACTGGTAATTACTGCTGGATTCGAACATTTAAAATGCCAAGGTTGAATTTTAAACATTATAGATTAGGCCACAGCAGAGTATCACTGGAGTGCAAGTAGTAATTACCATAGTGGGATGTCGAGTGGCCCGATTCATTTTCTGTGTGTGAAATTTACATTGTAAGCAATTTTGGGTCTCGGATCACACAGATCAAACCATAAAATTAACCAGCCTCAGCAGACCACATCAAAGGGGGCAGATGTTATCAGGTCAATTTCATTATAACCTAACAACATATACAGCATCAACGCCAGCTCTGAAAATAGAGTTAAACAGTAATTGAATGTCATATTACAATGCAAGCCTTAAGCCTCATCACTATACATGTTACGTCACGTGTAACAACTCGCATAGTCTTTTTGCCGCCATTACAACAACGAACGACATCGAGTTTAATACCAGCTAGTACTGTCTTAGTACACACTCGCACTCAAGCCAAACAATTAAGCACAGAAATCCACAATCTTTTTTTGTTGTTGCAACATTTTAGCTTCTATACGTTAATGGTTCGTGTCTGATCTCTATCAGATGGACCCTACCACCTACTGCGAAATAATGCGTAATTGTTAAAAGGCCTGAATTCCCACACACCAAACCCGGCCGGTTGGAAACACATTGACTACGTACAGCAGTTCTGCAATACGTGCAATACAAGCACAGAAACTGTCCTAATAAAAATCATATTTTGTGAACAATACTCACCTTAAACTTGTATGAACAGGAGCTCCGAGAAGTGTCAAAACTAGCAGATAATGATTGATGGTCAGGCCCGAGTTTAAAACGCATTTCAAACATGCAAACCAGAGAAATATATGCAGCCGTGATGTCCAGCGACGCGTCCACGACCGATCTCATTTCTAAAAGAGGCGGCATTGTGCCAGTGCGCTGTCTCAGCCAATCACAAAGCAAGCTATCAGCATTAGTCTTTGCTCACGTAATTGCATGAAACGTACATGAACAAATAGTGGCAATTCATCAATAAGGTAGAATTAAAAAACTATTTTATATTGATTAACTTTACTTTAGAATTAGATTAATATCGCTAATTGGTAATAATTAATAGATACTTCATGACAATTCGTTATTGTTAAGCCAACAACAATACACTGGTATTCGGACAGACTAACAATTCTATTTTGGGGTTCAAAAAAATCAACCTTGCCCGAAAGTGAACCCTATTTAGTGTAAATTGTCACCTCAGAGGTTCAAGTATTCAACCCAGTCCACGTAGGGGTTCAAATGCAAAAATTGAACCTTAAATTGAACCCCGATTCTTAGTGTGTATAACCCTACCCTAACGCCTTTTCTTCTGAGATAGTGTCACCGAAGCACTGTCACTGGAGCAAATGTCTAGTCATCCCAAATTTCAGACAGATTCTAATTGTCTATGTGGCAAAGCAGAGATCCAGAGCTTTCAGAAAAGCTCCCATCATTTGTTTATTGGTCTGGAAAAACATGGGCGACGATATCGGGGGGGGGGGGGGGGGAGGCGCGGGATAACATGGGCGACGATATCGGGGGGGGGGGAGGCGCGGATAGGGGACTCGATAACACTTAATATTTTTAAAATTATATTTTGTTAGCATTTTTGATAAAATTTTGTTTTCTGCGAAACCTATTCAAAAGATAAAATTTAATGTGTCGAAAATAGATTACATTACTAAACTTTACTAATGCGGGTGAGGGTAAATTAAAGGTTCATGACAACATGAACACTTGAAAATGACTCAAGACCAAATGAGTTGAATATATACCAACTATATACCATGTAGCTGGAGTGGATCTCCGAGGCTGTAAGGACTCTTGTCTTTAATTTACTTACTTAAGGAGAACCAACCATGATCATACCAATATTTTATTTCTATCGAGGCCGAGATAAATAAATCCCATAGAAAGCTACACAACAGATTTGCCTGCCATAAGGAATATTGACAGTAATTTATTTTAGAAATCACTCAAACGTTTGACCACATTTTACAGCAGAATCCATGCATAGTTTATTTTATTCTACAATAGTTTCAGCCAAGTTGAGTACTACCCCCAATGACAATATTTACCTTAAACGTCATAATTTACACTTTGTAACAAAATAATACATGCAATCCACGGGGCGTCCCCCCCCCCACTGGCGAGGGTATTATTAGGCTATTTTGCCTTCGTGTTTTGGCACCCCCCCCCCCAAACACTCGTTATATAAATCTCCGCTACTAACTAGTATTCTTCGATATCGAAATGATTTTGTTATGTTTTCTTTACCCATTTTCGCATAAAGACTTTTTTCGGGGTGGGGGGGGTGGGTGGGGCACCGAAACTGTCCACCATACCTCCCCTTGCCATTGACACCTCACTCGCAAAACACAATTGTACGCTTTGCTTGATAATCTGAGTGTGTTACCAACTTACTGCCGAGCTATATTTAGTTCTCTAGTGGTGCCAATATCAAGGTTACATTTCTTTAAATGTATAAAAACATTCAAATTTTAATAACGTTATATCAGGGTTCCATATTTTTTATCGGAGCGTGGGCGTGGCCGGGGGCGTGGCTGTTTTTTCCGGTTATAGTTTAGTGGTTCTATAGCCACTGATCTCGTTCTAGCAAGCTAGCTCGCTACAAGATGTAGAACAATTGTCGTAGAGGGCACTACATACTTTTCGAAAATAAAGATAACGTTTGTCATTGATTCCAAGGTGAGTTGTAATTGTAATCTGTTGGAAGTTGAAGGATAATATATTTGACTGTTTGTAGTACGTACTTGGACATAATTCCGTGGGACAAGAGCTTGAATAATTGTAGTAATCAGTCAGCGATAACATTGAAAATAAAGCAAAAAATGGATGTTAACATTGTCATTGTCTATGTGTCTGGCAGTCTCTGTCGTTATTACAGTCCCACACACCACATATTTGTGTAGCTGCTAGTACTGGCAATGTCACTAGATATTCCGTGTGCAGAATTAAGCCAATTGAAAGTGCTGTATTTCGGGTGATGTGAGTGATAACTATTGAATCTGGTGCATACTTCTAACACTCATTGCTTTTTACACTTCTGATGTCGGTGAAAATAAAACAAAGTGATACTTTTTGTAAAAGTATGTGTGTCCGCTAGGCTTTGACTTGTCTTTGTTTCCGTCTGATGTAGGGTGATCAAACCATACCGTCGCTGGGGCGCGCGACATCACCTGAAAACGGCCACGGAAATTCACACGCAATTTCGGGCTCGGTGTGTCGCCTACTTCAGTAGGGGAGATACGGGGTTTTCAATCTACTTAAATCTGAAGTTAGCCCATAATATCACATCAACTATTGCAATAAATTGTTAGCAGAAGTCCTACGACAGACTGTGAACTAAAATTTGGAGGCCGACAATCATGCACGGAAAAATTTCGACCCGTAAGTTTCACTAACTTTCTTTCATTTGAGTGCTCTTTGCAGTGGCTAGGTGGACACTTATCGTAGGATACGCTTTAAATTATGTCGTACCTTTTTAGCAAATTTCTCAGCTTTCTTTTAGTACCAAACTCGTTGATTTTGTTTTGTCCTTGCCTTCGAAACCCTTTCCCTATGGACCCCATGCACGACAAACGCGTCGCGGAGAGAGTTCAAACTACATGTACGCGGCCGCGCGGGAGTTCGTCCGCAGCCGCTTGTGACCCCACGCGCTAGCAGATTCTTGCCCCGACGACCGGGCAGAGCTCGGCTCGCGCTCGGCCGTAGACCCTTCCAGTACGGCATGGTGTCTAACTAAATTTGATATCGTTTTTTTAATTGGACTTTTGTCTTTTCTAAATGACAATTTCTTCATTCATTAACTTTTATTCAATGCAGATCATGGTTGACTTGTGATGATGTCTTGAGACTGTATTGTTTGTTATTGAACAACAAGATTGACATTCTGTCTCATCAAACTGACTGTCAGCAGTTCAGAAATATATGATGTACTGACACCCGTCAATTTCAGTTGAGGTAGTAGCATTAAAGGACCATGTCTTGAGAAAGTATGATTATTTTAAATTACAATTTAGTTGGCAGATGCAGTGGTTTAACGAGACACCAGCCATTTTTTTTCCCCAAAAGAAAAAAAATATAATAAAAAATAAAAAAATAATAATAAAATTTAAAAAATATTATGGTATTCTTTGGTCACTTTTGGCCATTTTTGAGCTAATTTTTTTCACAGATATCGTTTAGTTAATATTTCTTTCTTTAGATCTCTTGTATTTTTTTGTTGTTTCTGTTTTTTTCTTCTCAAAAATACAGTACTTACATGTAATGCACATTTTTTTTCTTCTTCTTTTTGCTTTTTCCAGATCTGGTTTCGAGCTCTTGGAAATATTTCATTCCTCTGGCTGGAGGTCATGATCCGAACATGTACTAGTAATAGTATTTCAGTAAATGTACTTGTGTTATTCATAAAGTTGACATAAAACAGATACAGACTGTACAAAGAGATTTATTGGTCATTTAATGTAACTAAATGAAAACTGTAAATAAATAAGTGCAGTATAATACATTATGACAGTATGACAAACTGCACACAAATTTACTAAAGACTACATATATTGCAACAATATATTTCTAACATTTGATAGCAATAAGAATTAACAATAGATCAAATGTAGCCAGTGACATCGCTGGAAACTTCTACATTTACATGTACACTTTTATGGATGTAACGAAGAATACTGTTCACAACTTGAATTAGGTACATGTATAATAATATTGCATTGTGGTTCACTGACGATTTTATTTAAAACTCGACATGCATGGTTGCCAAAATGTAAACAAAAATACAAATATTTGTGAGAAACATTCAAGTAGAAAAGTCTTGAATTAATGATTTGAAAACTTTTTTGTTACATAAAGAAAAATATACATGTATTGTCACTGCCCCCTCTCCCAAGTAAAACTCTGACTGCCTCTGAAGAGTATTGCTGACTTATTTTTTTTTATAGATATTTTAATAAAAAATTAAATGTCAATTCTGATTCATTTGCAAGTTACCTTCTGAAATCCTTGTGTACATGTGTGTTTGTGTGTGTAGAGAGATAGATGCTTGATGATAAATTAATGGCTTTGGGTGATTAAATATGCTTCAAACATTTATCATTTAATTGAGTTCAACCTTTGTTTGTTGCAATACAGTAATCAAACATATAAAAAAAAAAATTGATAACAAATTGATCATTCCTGTTCAAAATCCTCATACATGTCAACTTTTAAGATAACACATAGAATGCCCTTGTTATTTCTTGCATAATCCTTTTGTCCAGTCTGTCCATCTTCAACTGCAGCAACAAATAAAGTGGCACCTGCAAGTGAACAAGACATGTACATTATCAATACATGTATCATCAGATCTTAAATGCAAAGTGGAGAACTGCTACTCATGTACATGTATAACATCATGCTGTTTTGTTGATCTGCTCCATATCATTCTGCTGTGGTAAATAAAATTGAATCAAAAGAACACTTGATCAGCTTTCAAATCAGTAGGATTGAAGACCTGGACTGTTTTTAATCAACCCTTTAAGTTTTTAATGGTGATTAACAAATCAGCCCAATTATTCCATCTTACACCTGTGTGTGTGTGTGTGTGTGTGTGTGTGTGTGTGTGTGTGTGTGTGGAATGGTATGACAAGTGTATGTTAATTTCTTTTTTTGGGGGGGGGGGTAAGAAACATTTCATTTTGAACTCCACAAAAAGATGGAATGAAAATTCCACAGAAACAGGTACCACTTGGGCACAATCTGCAAACTTCATTCATGAAGATATTTTTCTAAACCAGCAACATTCTATACCACATGATGTAATACAGCAATTGTTCAATAATTTTTCTGGAAAGCTGCGTTCTTTAGCACTGTTGCAGTCAGAACAACTTTGTATGTTTTGCTACACTGCAGTTAGTGCAGTTAACAAAAAAAAATGAAAAATACAAGACAAACAAACTGTCCTTTGACCGACATTTTATCAATTCATATCATGTAAATAGTTTCATATTTCTTGTTCAGGTCATGGCGTTCCAATTTTAATAAAGAACAGCAAAGTCTACGCAAAATGTCTATAACAGAGACGAAAAACGGCAGTTACCTCGCCACAACACACGGCACATTGCACAATGCAATATATGCTAGCACGCCGTAAATATAGCGTCGCTGTTGTTCACAAGAATGGTGACTAGTATACGCAGCACACCACGCTGTGTACTGCGCATAATATAGTACGAGAATTGTTCACCCACTCTTTGCATTCCTCACTCGAAATGTATTAACATTGTGCAGTGCGCGAGCGGTGCGACACTGGACGTCGCCGTGTGTGATCTCGCACAGCTGAGTGTGATGAAACGCGGAACCGGTTTTCAGTACCGTTTTACGGCGATTTTAACAAGATTTTGGAAAAATTCTCAGGCAAAACCCGTATCGGGTATGGTATTGTGCCGTAATATGAATCTTTTGAAATTAAAACCTGTCTAATGGTGTATATTTTATGGCAAGTTTTGCACATTTAAAAAATCGTTGATCAGCCTATCTGATGTGAGAAAATATGAGAAATCATGTGATGTGAAGATTGAAGGTGACGTACGAATTACCCATTGAGATTGTGTGATAACAATGCACATGATCGCACTGGCAACCTCGATTTCCATGCAATTTTCAGCACCTTTTTTTAATGAAAGCACCCAAAACTACGACTACGTTGATTCTGGGCACATCATGTTATGTATCATCGCTGGAAATGAGGTTGCCACCAATATAACTAGGAAATACTCGGGTCATGTGATATGATAATGAGGTCCGAATTTTTTTCAAAGTGCCAACCCACTGTGGTAACATATGAAAGATAAGAAGAAGCATTTTTTCACCTAAATTTAGTTGAATTTGAAAATTTTGTTGATTGATTATCAATGCTGAAATTGTCTTCTTTCATTTCATGCGTAATTTATTTCAGTAACATTTGTCTTGAACCTGGAAAAGATCAATAAACTTTGCATTTCACTCAGATTTGCAGCTGTCGGGCAGCCAATGCAGGACTATTCAGTTTGTTCAAAATTGATAATTGAGCAACAATATTTACAAATTCAACTAACTTCAAATTAAAAGATGCTTCTTTTTACTTTCACAATGTTCGCCATGAATACGTCACCATTTTGGAAATTTCGGACAGGTCTCGTATCATGTGACCTTAGTATTTGACAATTCTGCCTAGGCCCATGGCTGATTTTTTGCAAACATTTTTTCGAGTAACTCAGATGCAAAAACAAGCATGTATGATTCAGCTTCTTTTTGCCATTTGTAGTTTATCCTTATCCCTTACCAAGAAAATGATATAAGGTCATTAATTTATTCTCTTTTCAATGAAAAAGTGGAAAATCACATGTTTGCTATTTTTCGCCCCAAAGTGGCTGAAAATGGTAGGTTGTTTGTGACACATTTTAGGGCATTTGTGTGTGTTTGTCTTCTATTTTGCAACTGTACCCATCAAACATGTTGTTTTGTCCAAATAACACAATTTTACATGAAATGACATGCCTATATTTGGGATGCCAATAATCAATGTGTTTGACTGTAAAATGCAACATGTTTGCAGACATATAGACTATATCATTGAATGCGCATTATGAATTGAACATATGCATCTGAATTTAAGGTCTTACTCACATCTGAATTAAATTTTAGTTGTATTTTGGCGGAAATAATATGAGTGTCCATGTCTAAGATACCCAGGCATACAGGTTTGTTGTTGAATCATACCTATGTGAAATGATAAAGTACTACACAGTCAACTCTGCCTAAGTCATATTTCTTGGGACTGAAGAAAGTGCTTCAGCTTAGACGAAATTTGACTTATAAGGGGTCAAAAACAATAGAAAATAAAGGAATGGGACCCAGTAAAGACCTTCGAGTTAGGCGATTATTCGACTTCTGCGACTTCGACTTATGCAGAGTTGACTGTATTTTCATAATTTACTTGTTTTACTTATTCGTATCTGCCAGGCTTTGATCTGAGTCTTCAAGATCTTGAAAGGTGGTTGGAACAATCATCAACATGAGTGTGGATGAAATCTGTGAGAACACCAAGATGGGGCGGGAATATGCTCTCTTGGGAAACTACGAGACGTCACTGTGTAACTATCAGGGAGTTCTGCAGCAGATTCAGAAGCTGCTGTCTTCTATTCATGAGCCAAAACAGAAACATCAATGGCAGACAGTAAGTAGAACAAAAGGGAAAAATTAATCAGACAATATTTTTCTTCCCTCCTGCTTTCCAATTTGTGGGAGCCCAAAAGCTCTCTGAAGAACTTCTTGTTCCATACTTATTTTTTCCCCAAATTTATGGATATTAATAACAAGAAAGTACATAAATGTTTTTAATGAGATTTGTTAATATATCATCTGTTTGTCTTCGGCCTGCCTCTACTACTACTACTACTACTACTACTACCACTACTACTACTACTACTACTACTGCTACTACTACTACTACTACTACTACTACTACTACTACTACTACTACTACTACTACTACTACTACTACTGCTACTACTACTGCTACTAATGTTACTGCTAATACTACTGCTATTACTGCTATTGTTATTAAATGCTTTATATCTTTGACAAGGTCACTACTTGTTTCAGGAAAATGGAATGAAAATTAAAAGTACAAGACAAGAAAAAATGCTGAATTTTGGCTTCAAAGTATTCTCATGAGCACTCATAATCTGATTTTTTTTGTATATATATTTAGAATCCATTTTTCTAAGTTAAGTCATTGTTTTGTGTGTTCTCCTTTTCAGGTAAGGCAAGAGCTTGCCCAGGAGTATGAACACGTCAAGGACATTAGCCAGACCCTGAACAACTTCAAGACGGATCCGGTGGAGGCTCCGGCCAACTACAACCGCCAGGCTCCCGTCAACCAGGCCAGGCAGCCAGAGCCTGCCAGGGACCCCGACGTCTGGCCTCCACCAACACCTGTGGAACACAGGTGGGACTGGCTATAACAAGATTACATACATTCAGAATTTCCTCCTTCAGCCATTGTCAATCCAGTGCTGGATGAAGGCCTCAGCATGATCTCTCCAATTCTCTCTTCCCTAAGTTCACTCAGATACTGAGCCCAAGATATCTCAGGCAGCATGAGTGATATAATAGAAATGAAAGGATAGAAGCAGATAAAGTAACTTTTTTTTTCAGAATTTACCTGTTGCTTTTAGTGTGTATAAGATATCTCAGGCTGGCTATTCTTCACTTGGATACTAAGCCCAAGTTATCTCAGGCAGCATGAGAGATATGATAGAAATGAAAGGATACAAGCAGATGAAGTAACTTTGTTTTGCAAGACTACACTAGGTCCAAAAATATGAATATATTGATCTACAGTTCGGCCTCGGTTATACGGCCATCGGTTAATCGGCTCTCTCCATTATCCGAACAATGGACTTATCAGTCATTGCCTGTAATTGATACACCTTTATCAGAAGTGTACACATATACCTGCTGGGTATTGGGGTAGAAGTAAATAAAGTAACACGTGTGTGGTCTGTTGCAATTTGCACATGGTGTGTGGGTTGTAATACTATAAAATAGGACATGTATTAACTACCCCCTATACTGTGTTTGTACATTATCTCTCTTATCCGGCCATATCACTTGTCCGGATGACTGCTGGTCCCAACATCACCGCTTAATCGAGGCAGAACTGTATTATTATCGCTCTTTGTCTGTTGTGTGTCTTGTGTATTTTTTATTTTTTTTGACATTAACATATTCATTAAAATGCATGATTGGATTTAGATCAAACTTGGCAGGAATGATCCTTAGGGGAAAGGGATTCAAGGTTTCTCAAACGGAACACCTGGGGGCCGAGAGACAGGGTTCCTAAGGGCTAAAACTAGGTAAATTAATATCTTATTCGCTAGATCCAGCAGAAGTAGTTTAGCCAAGTCACATTGTGTTTAGATACCCCTAGGGATGAATAATAAATGTTCTTCATGACAATGCCCAATGGCCCCATTTGGCCTTTGAGAGAATTGACAGTTTTGCTGGGGGTGGGCAAAGGCTATGGAGATAATTTACATTTTTATATCTTCTGCAATATACATTCATTTGTAATGGACTCTTTTCCCCTCCCCATACAGGCCTTCCCCACCCTACCAGAGGGGTGCACGAAAGGACCCTCCACGTCGCAACGAGCCCAGCAGACCGGCCAATCGGGTGTCGGGACACGATCGCGGTGGTGGCGGCCGCGGTCCGTCGGATCGGCGTGACGCTCGTGGAGGGGGTCGAGGCGGTGCCAGAGGGAGTGACAAAGACAAGGGCAAGGGAGGCAAGTCAGATAAGGTAAAATTAAACTCAAGGTGAAGGTAATTATTAATTCTTACTGTGCTGAAGTCGCAAATAGGCACCACATAATACACACAATGGCCGTAGAGCCGTAATTTTTCTTGCATGTTAAGAGTTAAACTCGGTTTATGCAGAATCTACTAGACAAATGTTTAGAGATTTGTTAGTGAGCATGCCTAAAGGAAATGGAGAAACATTCAAATACAATTTACCTATAAAACACTTGCTTCGAGTTGTGTTAATGCGGCATGAACTACAGAAATTGGATATTCAGTTGTAGTTGTTGAGGTAATATTATTTTGATGATCTAATCTAGATCAGTGTTAAAGTTAGTGTCATTCTGGTCAGATTATATTCCAGCTGTAAAATGCAAAATTAGAATCAGTATTCAAAGTTTAGGATTAATGATAAATTAAAGGTCAATGATAAACCATAATCATACTTGGAAAAGGTTGTTTGTTCAAGTTTTGTGGATAATGGTTTGCCAACATTCAGTAGGTGAGGGCTGTAGACCTCACCACCCACTGGTTGCTTAACTGAGTCATTATAAATGATTTAGCTTATATCCTAGATCCTTGAAACTAATTCTTGGATGTGCAAGTCAAGAATATAATCTTTAAACTAGAATCATTTTATCATTGCAAGAGAATTGTGTAAAATTTGCATGTGATATTTTGAGTGTGGTACTGACAGGCTTAATGTTATTTGCATGATCACCAGGACAAGAAGGCACCGTCTGGTGAAGAAGGTGATGAGAAGAAGTTTGACCCAGCCGGATACGACAAAGATCTCGTTGAGAATCTGGAGAGAGACATTGTCCAGAGGAACCCCAATGTACACTGGTGAGCTGTCATCTGTAATTAATTAGGATAGAAATATATTTTTAGATGTGACCATCTGATCTTTGTTTATATGCAAAATTTGATTGTTATATCCTCACAATTGTCTGTACCTTGGAGCAAACTAAATGACATACCAGAAATGAGAAACTCTTGTTTAAGCTCAAATCACATCATTATCATCATCATCATCAGACAGTCGTCCTTAGACGGAGTGGAAGATGCACAAGCAACTTGGTTTGCCCAGAATACTCTATCTAGCATCTATTTAGTTAGTTCAAGACCGATATCTTTTGAAATGGTGTCTGTTAAAGTCAGTGATTTTCTACCTCTTTTGGCAGACAATCCTGTTGGTGACCAGAAAATCAACGTCAAAATTAGTTGATTCAAATTGGCCACATCGGCCACTATTTATTTGATAGAAAGGAGGAAGGCCATTGTTTACAGAAGGCTATAAACTTTCTTACATCTGGTTCAAAACCCCATGGCATACCCTGAAAAACTTGGAAGGAAACATTGGAACAAGATATAGGAACATCTGGTCTCATTCAGGTAGACAGTAGACACACATAATTAGAAAGTGTGAAGGAAAGCTATCAAGGAAATGAGTGGTCCAGTGAAAAATATACAGTGGCCTAGGGTGATGTGCACCTAACAATCCAAAATAGCCACTGTAAAATCTGATAACTGCATTATTATACAAATAATGACTGGACGGAGGTCGTTGCATCAAATTACCAGCCCGAGGTTGTCTTGAAAATGATTATTTTTCCCGAGACGAAGTAGAGGGAAAAATGATCCTTTTCAAGACAAACGAGGGCCGGTAATTTGATGCAAAGACCGACATCACAGTCATTATTTGCTTTATTCAACGTTATGAAACTTGTTGATGAAATTTTAATGAAGAAAATATAAATATGCTTTTTTGGTTGATTGATAATTGCCTTTCGGCCCATTTCGCTTTGCATAATGGAATGCTTGCGCGCGGTCGATGCGATGTTAAGCGTCCATGTCAATAAGTGCGCGCGTAAATGGAATTTCGGTGCGTGGCCCTACGTCAAATTTAGTATGCGTAGAAGAAAATAAACTCCCTGTGAACACGTTGTGGTTGCAGATTTCGCGTGTAAGCTGTATTTCATTACGTGTAAAGTGGGACTTTCGAGATATGCACGCCTGTGTAACGACCGGTCGTTACACTCCTCGCGGGCGGTGCTCAATATAGAAATTGTCATGTGACAGACATTGAACCAATCAGGAATACGAACAAGCTTATCCAGTTGAATAAAGTAAACTATTCTCGAGGGTGACTTTATTTCAAAAGAGCCACTGTGAAAGAGAGAAAAATATTTTACCCTGCAGGGGTCCAGCCCCACAAAGTGGGAATCAGTAACAGAAAATAATGATGATGATGATGATGATGATGATAATGATGATGGTGACGGTGATGGTGATATGGTGATGGATGGTGATGGATGGTGACATGGGCCAACTTTGCTTAAAATATTGCAAGTTTTTATATTCTGTCTATGTTATTGTAAGGACTGTGGTACTTCTTTCAAATAGCGTGTATAGAAATTAGCCCGATTTCAAGTAAACGTTTATTTCTTTAATCTCCCGTAAAGCCAGCAGTCGAATAATGAAAGTGATAGCAGATTACTCAGATAACTAATTGAGAACGTGCAAACATTGCCTGATATAGTCTGACTGAAGTAAAAGGTTGAAATAATAAGCTGTGTTCAAATTTCCAAGTCACACATTTCATTTAGAGGCTATATTTCTTCACCACATCAACCTTGATAATCCCTAAACATGTCATTTTGAAGTCATAACGGTGATAAGATACTCTGTATTGTTTACAAAACATTGGTGTGTATATGGGCAGCTCAATCAAAATATAGTATCAGAGTAGTCAATTAATTGTCCATAAAAATCACTGTGTAGCCGAATAGCAAAAAGGGGCTTTCAAAACAGACCTAATAGAAATATCCATTATTTCATGTTTTCTCTACCCTGATAGGGGTGATATTGCTGGATTAACGGAAGCTAAGAGGCTGCTGGAGGAAGCCGTGGTACTTCCCTTGTGGATGCCAGACTACTTCAAAGGCATCAGACGGCCGTGGAAGGTATGTAATAGAAGAACATTTGGGCAGGCGCGGTTCTACGGGGGTGCTTTGGGGGGCTTAAGCCCCCCCAAAATTTGCCCAATCCCCCCCCCAAAAAAAATTTTTTTCGAAGGGTAAACAAATTCTGAGCGACTTTTTCGACGACTGAGTTGATCGTACAAAAAACAAATTTTACCTCGAATTTGGAATGGACAATTTTTCGTTCCAACCCCCCGCTGAGCGACTTTTCGGCGGCTGGGATGACCGTGAAAAATTTTGGACCTGGAATTTTG
>JZLH01S0599355.1:18972-49014 GCA_001188425.1 Eucidaris tribuloides
AAAAAAATCAATTTTAGCACAAAAATCCTATGGGACCTGTATGTGTGACATACTATACCGCACTATATGGTGAACAAATACTTCCTGACGTACTTTAAAATTACTAGTCAAGTAGTTTTTTTAGTACAAAAAGATGTATAGTATGATGCTCTAGTACACTGGACGTGGCGTTGCAAGTATTTTATCGCCCGAGTGCAAAAAAAAAGGTAATTCGAGTACGAGTACTCAGACAACGGTAATAGTACGTGAGTACGAGTACTAAGGCACTGTTCATGTCTTTTTCAGAACTGAGCACTGGTGTTTTCAATTTCTCCAACTCTTGTATCTGGTAAATTGATCAAAATATGGAATGTAGTGTGGATTAAGCTCCTGCAAAGTAGAAGAGGAATCTCTGAGAGCGCGACTTGGTATTGAGACTAGAGCCGGTTGTTTTTCTTATCTGGTGTAAAGGAGGAGGCATCACCTTCAAGTCTGAATCGTGTGATATTGTGTGTATTTTGTAACCCGTTGAAGCAGTAGGTGCTCTCTTTCTTAAAGAGGGGAAATTTACCTTTCAATCTTGCTTCTTGATCCCATGGTAGATAGAGCTGCATGAAACTCAAGTGTTCAAGTAAAGTAGGTTATTAACCACCAGTCATGAGTATTTTCTAGCCGTGCACTCTAAATGGAGGTACGACATCGGCCATGGACCGACAAAAGCAGGTTATGAAGAAAGAGTAGCTCACGTTGTATGTCAATGCTGATTAGAAATATATAGAGCCTTTGAATATAATATTTCACTGCTTTTTTAAAATCTGTTTGGTGTCCATGAGACATTTACAGGGAAGAAAAATCACTTATCATCCTTATCATCTTCCTCGAACGTACATCCTTACACACCCCACTCATCAAGGAACAGTCCACAGAAATTTACCACTGTAGCACTAGTGGACTAACAGATCTGTGCCATCGAACAGTGTTGACAATCTGCGCCGATTGCATTGCTGTTCTGATGATCAGGACATCTGCATCTCCTTTGGCATGAATCATTGTGCAGCTGGCCCTCTCAAGGAAAGGACTAAGTATATCAATAAACCTTTGTTTTCTTGTGCTTCATAGAAGTCGCTTCTCTAAGTTGGTCCTATTGATGTACCTGTGCATCTACTGAGGGAAGCATCTTTGATGATGGGCCCATCTACATTCTCATCAAAGACAATGGTAGACTTTCCATATGAATTTGTCACATAACTATGTGGCATACAATTATGTTGCATATCCTATTGAAGCACCGACCTTCTGTCTACAGTAGACGTAAAAGTGCACCACTATCAAAAATAATGTAATGTAAATCATTGTCATTGGGTCTGACTGATCATGTTTCATGATTTCCCAAAGAGCATCGCCCAAATTACGCCTTGTTTGGCTCTGTAGGAAATCCCAACATTACCAAATAAGGTTGTACGGTGAATGCAAAGTTTGTATTTAAACAAAGTTACTGAGTCTTCCTGCTTTTTTTCGGGTGGCGACAACACTTATTGGTTGGAAAGACACTTGTGGAGCTACATGGCCTGGATCTTCAGCGATAACAACAACTATCTTGGATGCCAGTGTGAATGATTAGTTTCTTCTTTGAAACAAGAAAAATACATGAAAATACAGGAAATACATGAAAAAATACACAGACTTCGAATTTGTAATCTTTCAGTACAGGAAGCTTATTTGCATATTATGCAAATTGTTTTCCTAACGATTTGCCTAGTTGTCTCTCACCAGCATAAACGTAAGCTTGAATATTTAAATTGTTCAATGTGGTTTAAGGTGGAAAATAGAGATAAAACTGTGAATCTTTTCTTATTGTGAAAGCCCATTTGCATATTCTGCAAAATATTTTCATGATATTTGAGTATTCGAGTACACTGTATTTAGTTATTCTAAATACATAAAATGATTTCATATATACATACATACATACATGTACATACAAAGCAAACTCCAGTTTGTAATTCCTGTACGTTCACAGTATTATGATTCATTTAAAATATAAAAGAATTAACATTACAATGAATATGGAATATGGAATATTGCAATGAATATCACTCTAATGTATCCATTGAGTTTGTTGACATTGTGAACATGACTTTAAACACATTTCTTGTTTTAATCCGGTGGCTAATTGCAAAGTGAATGTAAACATATAATGTTCCTTTAAGATTGAAACTAATTTGCATATTATGCTAATTAAATTACAATTGTTTACTTATTAATGTATCTATTGTGTTCTTTGATGTTAAAAAGATGTGTTTTGGAAAAAAATTCTTTTAATGCTGCAAACTTTGGTGAAAATATTAATTTTCTTGTACTGTGAAAGCTAATTTGCATATTATGCAAATTATACCACTTTCCCATGCTTGGATTTGGGGAGATTTTTAGTATGGTGATTAGGAGACCTTACTGATAGTCATGGCGGTTGAAACAATTCTTTTGCAATTAGTGGTGGGTTACCCCCTTATATACGCTACATTGACTGGACTAACAGTGACGTGCACGTGCACGGGCCGTTCCTAGTTCCAAAATTGTCCGATCAGCCGTTAGCCGAAGGTCGCGCGGAGTTTCGCAGTTTGACCAATCAGTGTGCTCCGCTGGTCGTGCGAACGTACACATAACCGTAATCTGCAAATTTGAGCAAAATTTAAACTCACGAAAAGAACAATATTTCTGGTAGCTTATCGTTATTAGTTTTTCTCATATACAGGTTCGTGACGTATGGAGCTAAAACTTTCAACACACAATTTGTATTAGTACTAAACTACCGTTGGTATTGATAATGAAGGGAAGTGATGGATTTGCAAATCCTGAAATCAATCTTTAATAATATGTTATTGAGTCAAAATAAACGTTTCTGCTTAAATGTTGGATGTGAATACATGTATACCATAGGCGTACGCAGGATTTGGCCAAGGGGATGGGGGGGGGGGGTGTTAATCCGCGATCCTAGCCGCGATCCTAGATCTGTCGCGGAAATTTTTGGCCACCAAACTTTTTACCCGCCAAATTACACACCAAATTACCAGCCAACATTATCGACAAAGGGGGGGGGCAAATTCTTCGTTATTTTCATTATCCAAATCCCATTTGCACATGTTTCAGTGATTTCAAACACCCCCTTTTGACGAAAAAAGGGTGTGTTTCCGGAAAAGGGGGTTTGGGGGGTGTTTGAACACCCCAAACACCCCCCCCCGCATACGTGTATGATGTATATTCAAATTTGACTTTGCATACAGTTTTAGACTCGGAGAACCAATCTCGACTATACTGCCCCCCCCATGACAAAAGGGCATAACTGACATTTTTTTTTCAAAATTGAGTTACATAATGTAGGGGACTCAGTACACCATGTTAAACATGTAGAACAAAAAAATATTAATTAAAAGTGTCCCTTTGTTTCATAATCAGCTTGTTAAAAGGGTATCACGTGTCACGAGCCATTTTAGAGTCTGCAAAGCAGACTAATTCACTAGTGCACTCAGCCTGAGCCACGTAACAACCACCCGCCTGTTATGAATACATTTTCAACACCAAACATACAATATGCATACATTAGTTCTTGCAATGTCTGGCAAGCCTCAGCAAGCTGTCAGGTTGCTCGGAGCAACCTTTGTCAAGCAGAAAAGTATGCATAAAATGTTCAACCACTATGAAATAGTGTACTATTGTAGTGTACTATGGAGGTAAAAAAACGTTGCATAATCTAAAACTGAGACTGAATATGCCCAGTAAGTACACAGCAACATTATGACAAGGCTCAAGGTTCTACCACCATTTGACTGTCAAAATATCAAAAATATGAACTTTATGTTTTCATAGCGAAAGATATGTTTTCTAGACCAACATTTTGTGATGAAATCATTTCTGAAGTTTGAAATGCAAAATATGCTTTCGTTTTTGAGATATTTTGGAATTTGTTGATGTGTGTATTTTGCAATTGTAGCTAATGGGCATATGTAGTCTCAGTTTCAGACCAGGCAATTTTTGACCTGTAAATTACACCCACTCTCCAACCTTTTTGTTTCTTTTTTCCCTCCGGAGACACTCACTCTGCCTCAAATCAAGACTCTAGTATTGCTGAAAGCAGTTGACTGAAGATAAAAGTTTTCTTATAAATATGAAGATGGGTAAATCTAAACGTCTGGAAACTAGACTTGGGCATATTTTACCTTTAGACTAGTTTCATAGTAAATGCAAATGGTATGCATACTATTCTATCTTACAAAGGATGCTCTTCCTGGAGGCTAACCAAACCTTGCTTAAACTAATGTATGCACATTGCATTTTTGGTATTGAACATATATTCATACAAACAGGTGAAAAAATACCTCTTCACTAGGTTTCAGAAGAGAAAACATCCGTCTAAATTTGAATATATAATGCAAATGATCTATTGCATATTCATTTTTGGGGTTCAAAATGAGTAAAATCCATTCTAAAATAATAAGTTTCAAAAGAAAAAAAACTATGCAGGCTACCATATTGGAAATCTAATCACTTATTGAGAAATATAAGGGGCATAATTGATTAGATTTTCAGGCCAATAATTTGATTGGTTTACCGAAAATATTTTTTTTTCAGAAATGTCCTGACTTTTTACATACTTTTCAAAATTAGGGTAGCCTCTTTTTGCATTTCTTCTCCTGTTTATTTATTTGTTAGTAAAATACAATTATAGTGAGCTTATAGCATATTAAATTCTGCATGAAAAGAGGGGAAATTCAGCTTTCTAACCCGTCCCTATCAGATCTTATAGTGGTTCAAAAGATGCACTACTCTGAAAAGGTGCTTTTTTTTTGGAGTATCATTTGTCACAGCACAGGGTAATTTCCAGGGGTTACCGCATGTAAAGTATGCAACTTAAATTATAGCAAATGTAGTCTCACAGGAAAGATTATGATACGAACTATTAAAAATAAACACATAAAATAATATATGCTTATTTTGTGAATTCTATAAACACTTCAAAGTTGGTAAAATTTTTGTCCACGCCAAATTAGTCTTTTTGGCGTCCAAAAAAGGCCATAAATCTGAGTTTTTTCCACAAAAATGTAAAAGATACAGGTTTCTAAGTTTCAAAAACTGAAAATACATTACCTTAGAACAGACATGTATTTATGTTTTAAAATGAATTTCCCCCCTTAAATATTTTTACACACTTTTGTCAGTCAAATGGTGGTCTGATTTTGAACACTGTCATGTAAACACACAAACAATTGACACATGTAAAAAAAAAGGAAAACAAAAGCATATTTTACATTTCTGCAGCACAAAATTTCAGTCTAAAAACATACTTTTTGTTTGAAAACAAAAAGTTCATATTTTTCAGAAAAGATCAGCAAGAAAGAGAGGCATGTGGAGAAATTGTGGAGGTTACTGAAAATTTAAAAGAGGTTTCTAAAAATCTTTTCATGATATATTTTAGTTTGTTAGTTACCAGGACAACAATCAAATAACAAAATAAATCAAGTATTATGTCAATATTTTTAATTTGTTGAAATTAGACATCCTTTTCTGTTCAATTGTTAAAGACTTTGAAAGCTTGGTA
The DNA here is from genome assembly GCA_001188425.1 of Eucidaris tribuloides. Taxonomy (NCBI): domain Eukaryota; kingdom Metazoa; phylum Echinodermata; class Echinoidea; order Cidaroida; family Cidaridae; genus Eucidaris; species Eucidaris tribuloides. The sequence goes on from JZLH01S0599355.1 coordinate 24,545, forward strand.
AAGTTATGTAAAACTGGTCAAAGTTAAGTAAGGTTTTAATTAGGTTTAAAAGGAAGTGATTTGGTGCATGCAACACCATTAACTTATTTCCCTTTCAAGAGTGTGATATATGAAAAAGAAATAAATGCAATCATGAAACTAATTGTAACAAATGTTTTGTGATGTTATTGCATTTTGTAACAGTTTCTTAATATCAAATTTTGGGGGAACCCAACGACAAACAGGCATAACTGACAATTTGAACGAAAAATGTGGGATTTTCAGGAAATTGACATATGACTTTGAAAGACCTTTGAAATGCACATTTGGATACATTAACTTGTAAACAAAACGCTGAATAGTATTTAAAGGTTTTGAACAAAATAGGTTTTTCTCAATATCTCTGATACACCAAAATGTTAATTATCCCCTTATGTCAGGGGTGGGGGGGGGGCAGTGCATGCCTAATACTCTAATCAATTATGTCCCTTATCCCCATAAGTGATTAGATTTCTGATACGGTAGCCTACATACTTTTTTTCAAAATAATTTTCTTTAAAATTGATTTTACCTATCTTCAGCCCAAATATGAATATGTAATAGACTATATCATAGTGTATTCAAATTTATGGATGTTTTCTCTAATGAAACCTAGTGCAGAGTTATTTTTCTCACCTGTTTTTATGAATAAATTTTCAATACCAAAAATGCAAATTGCAATATGTCAAGCCTCCAGCAAGCTGTCAGGTTGCTAAGAGCAACCTTTGTCAGAATAGTATGCAAAGAATTTTCATTAATATTAAACAGTTTATGGGCAAAGCTACATGTGTCCCTAGTCAGGCTTCCAGACATTACATTCACCTGTTCTCATATTTATTGAACATTATTGAAAATTTGAAGGAAAAATGCGGGATTGTCAGGAAATTGTTATATGACTTTGAAAGACCTTTCAAATACACATTTGGATATGTTAACTTGAAAACAAAACACTGAATAGTATTTTGAGGCTTTTAAGAAAACACGTTTTGCTCTATATTTCTGAAGCACTAAAATGTCAGTTATCCCCTTTTGTCATGGGGGGGGGGGCAGTATAGCACCCGTGCTAACTTTTGGTTTTCCCTTTTACAACAGTTTAAGTTTTAGAAAAATATCCTTTCTTTGAATTGCTTAATACTCTTGGATTTCCATAAAAGCGTCAATTCTATCTACGCGGTTATGTATCTATAGGAATCCAATCATAGTTTGCATACTGGTAAGGTATGGTCAATTTGGAAATCATAGTTTGCATACTGGTAAGGTATGGTTAATTTACAAGTTTTTATATGACATAATAATATGATATACTATGGATATTTTCTTTGTCTTTGTAACTCATGTATGGATATGTATACGACTACGTTATCCTTTTGAATGTACATTTTATGTTGTTAATAAATGCAATTAGAATTCAAATTCAAATTTAAATTCAAATTCAAATTCAAATTCAAATTCTAATTCAAATTCAAATTCAAATTCAAATTCAAATTCAAATTCAAATGCGAATTCAAATTCAAGTTCAAATTCAAATTCAAATTCAAATTCACCTTATGTGTCGTGGGAGTTGGCGTCGGCGGCACGAACCTCATACATTCAGCAATGGTCGCCTCGGTGAGGGGAAGCTTCTGGCGATCGCGATAAGTGGGAAACTCATCTCGTCCGACAACGTTGTGGATCTCTTCTCGGACGTGGTCTTGGGCTTCCGGATGCGTTGCAAGGATGCGGACGATCCACTGAAGTATCGTAGCAACGGTTTCCCATCCTCCAATGAGAACGTCGAAGCAACTTTGTCGGAGATTGATTTCATCAAATGGTCCATTCTTTTTCTGCAAAAGTAAGATTTTCTTACGTCAGAACTTTCATTCCTTAAAATGTAACAATTAGGCCTAAATAAAATATCAATTGGATAAATGTTCCCTTGGTGCTGCTACATTAAAAACACGAGTCAAAGTGCCAGACAGTCACATAATTGAGAAAAAGGAGGGGAAAAAAAAGGCCTCGTAGACACTTCGATCTCATTCATGCGAAACTAGAGCCCTTAGCAATTGTACAGTAGTACTCTGTAAACCTAGTAAATTTCCAAAAGTAAACACATTGTGGACACCACCACAATGTGGAATGTACCCACTCGCAATGTAAAAATGATTTCACGGTGTGGCCAAACTGTAAAAAATATTCCACACTGCGACAGATTCACTGTGTGAATACCTTATGACAGACAGTGTGACCACTAGTGGAAAACATTTTACAGTGTGAAAAGTAACATTCACCGTGTGGCTACTCTTTGAAAAAATTATTCCACGATGTGAACAGTAGTATTCATGGTGTGGCTTCTCTGTGAAAAAACGTATTCCACGATGTGAGCAGTCGAATTCACAGTGTGGCCACACTGTGGAGAATGCATATTCATATGGTAATTTGTATAATCGTGCATAATAATAGTGTTAGCATGGTTTACATATTATTTTAAATACAATTTCAAACAAATGAATGAAATCCATATGATCTATAACAAAGCAGAAAACAGACAGGCAAAACGATTTGAACCCCACAAAAGAGAGGTGATAATGTAGGAAGGTTTAATAGTAGAATTATACTTAGGTATAGGTTTGGTTTAGTCATAGGATCAATAACTTTACTGCCTCATTATGAGTAAGACTGTGAATGAAAATGTCATCACCAAATCAACTGTCGCCACACATTTTGCATGACAGAAAAAAATATGTGTTACTTAATAATGGGGATCAGAATATTCATTCAGGAAAGTAAACATAAAAGCGGTGGATATTTAGATTTGGACAGAACAACAATATGTAGAAGATGAATAAAAAACCCATACATGTAGGAGGAATCGCCCCGGCCATCCTGAAAACAATCCGATGCCTCCGTTCACGCCCTTCGAACAACCCTTACATTCAGCATTTCATATCAAATTGACCATGTACACCCCATTCAAAATGTTTTAGTGACATAACATGAACACATTGGCGTATCTAGGGAGGGGGGGGGGGAGAGGAGGCGCGTGCCCCGGGCGCCACTTCAAAGAGGGCGCAAAAAACGCAAAGAGAGAAAGAGAAAGGGGAGAAAAGGAAGAAAAAAATATGATCCTAAAGGATTATGCGCCCCCTCCTTCCCAGTCAATGAGGTAAAATGCATTAAAAAAAATGGTTTCATAGGGTTACAAATACGAAAATTTTCTACGCATATTTTCTTTCACGATTTCGTAATTTCACACCCAAATATCTAGCATGCAGTTGCAAAGTTGTGTTTTAGGAAATTGTTCACATTTTTTTTTACAAAATAGTACTTTTACTAGTAGTTGCCTTGCTTGATACCAAGTTTAATCAACCTCTTCTTAAAGGCATTGTATAACAGTGTTTCCAGTTTAAAAAATCTGAGCTACATGATTCCCCAAGCTACCAGTGTCTTTGATATAGTTTAAAAATGAAGCCTTGAAAAAACTGCAGCTTCAAACGATCATTAAGTGCTTTAAAAAAGTGAGAATCTTTGAGAGACCATTCCAGCTTTTATCCATAGACTGCAGTGTTGCAGAATTTCCTATCGCCTGATAGGAAATTCATGTGCCAATTTGTATCTGCACATATTGCACTAGTGACGGCATAACTGCCCAAACTTTTGTATTCTAAGGTGTTTATTTGTCCATTCAAACACTGTCAGATATGTCAGATTGCAAAGTTCGACAATTTTTTGAATGAGTCTTCCACAGTGTTATAGTGTCTTTAAATACTGCGCCGCATTATGTACAATAAAGTGTACAGAATAGCATTTTGTCAAGGTTGAAGATTTAAAAAAAAATATCTTAAATTTTGGTTGACTTGCTATAGGCCTATTTCCCGAAAATGTTTGCTAATTTTACGCCTCATCAGTGCCGGATCTAGCTTTTTGCTAAGGAGGGGGTTTGACCAAGGGGTGTCGATCCATCTTTCGGATTAGGGGGGCAAAAGTGAAAAAAGTCAAAAATTGTTGTTGCGCTCCGCGAGCCAAGTTGCAATTCAGAATTTGGCGAGTAAAGCACGCCGAAAAACCGAAAATTGTGTATGTTTAATAGAATTTTTATGCTAAGTTTAATGGTTTTCTAGTGCTTTCCAACGCTGTTTTTAAAAACATGATGGTGTTTTTCTATGCACATCACATTCTCACTTGGCAGCCCAAGGGGGTGGGGTACCGCCACTGCTCATTTGAGGAAGTAGTGAATACCATTTGTCAATCTCCTTGATTTCAAAATAAGATATCGTTCGATGTCCTTGCTTATTTTCCTATCAATCAAATGCACTAAAAATTTCGTTTTTGATAGTCACGCTTGCAAAGACAATCTACCGTTCGGTCGCCGTGCTCCCTCTAGTCTGGCTGCCAGACGTATTGGGTAGACCAGCAAAATAAATTTGTCTTCGCGGCCGGCCTCTGCTTTGCAGAGGCGGAGTCTGGAATTCAGACTATGCTCCCTCACGTCTACGTCAATTAGGGAGCTTTCGATTCACGACGGTAAGCAAAGAGTACGGCGAGTTCAACCGATCGTGACCGTCCTCGCGCACAAATACCGTCTTGATTTTTAAGCGCTTTCGATTTGACGACGGGGACGTACGCGGATTAGTGCATGAAGTGCAAATAAACGCCTTGCAGATTATGACGTCATTACGAAATCATCAAGCGCTGTGAATGTTAAACATGACATCTTGACATTGAAAGAAAGAAGGGAAAAGCAAGATGGAAAGAGGAAAGACAGATAGACAGAAAGAAAGAATAAAACAGATAGAAAGTAAGAAAGAAAGAAAGAAAGGAAAGAGGGAAGACAGATAAAAAGAAAGAAATTGAAGACAGAAAGGAAGGAAAGACAGAAAGACAGATAAGACGGAAAGAGAAAGGAAAGCAAGACGGAAAGAAAGACAAAAAAGACGGAAAGAAAGGAAAGACAGAAGGAAGTGAAAGACAAAGAAATGAGAGATAAAAGCAGGGAAAGCAGAAAGAGAGATAAAGAAAGAAAGAAAGAAAGAAAGACAGGAAGACAGAAAAAAAGGAAAGACAGAAAGGAAAGTAAGATGGAAATAAAGTCAGAAAAGACGGAAAGAAAGGAAAGACACAAAGAAATGACAGATTGAAAGAAAGGAAGGACAGACAGAAAGGAAAGTAGATAAAAAAGAAAGATAGAAAGAAAGACAGGAAAGACAGAAAGAAAGGAAAGATTGAAAAAGGACTACAAAAAGAAAGTGAGAAATTAAAGACAGAAAGAAAGACAGAAAGATAGAACAACAGGAAAGACGGAAAGAAAGGAAAGACAGATAAGGAAAGACAGAATGAAAAGTAAGATAAAAAAGAAATACAAAAAAGACAGGAACGATAGAAGGAAAGAATGGAAACACAGAAAGGAAAGTAAGATAAAAAAGAAAGATGGAAAAAAGACAGGACGGATGGATAGAAGGAAAGAAAGGAAAAACAGATAGAATGAAAGGAAGGACAGAGAGCCAAAGAAAGACAGATAGAAAGAAAGAAAGAAAAAACATACAAAGGACAGACAGACAGAAAGGAAAGACAGAAAGAAAGAATGTAAGGATCGAAGGACAGACAGTAAGAAAAAAAGAAAGAAAGAAAGAAAGAAAGAAAAGAACGATAGAAATTAAAAAAAGGAAGACAGGTAAAATGAAAGAGGAAATAAGAGAAACAAAACTGACTGTATACTATGCTGCTTACACCATGCTCAAAGTCGAACGCGCTCGAAAATACGCAATACACGGGTCTACGTCTATGTTGTCTTTACAGAACGAAAGCTAATTTGCCCGAGAACGGTTGTCTTCTAGCACGGGACGGTACGTTTTGCGGCTTCGCGCATGCACAGATCGATTGCACGCTCGAACCCACCGTCGACCTCTTTGCTTACCGTCGCGAATCGAAAGCTCCCTAATAATTATGTTTAGGCGGAGGGAAGCTGGGGGCGCAATTTCATTGTTTGCCCACAGACGTACTATGTGCTTGCCCCGGGCGCCATAATCGCTAGATACGCCATTGCATGCACATGCGCAAATTTCAGACGAGTAGACTAATTGGAGCCCATCACTATAGCTTCCCAGAGGTTCTCTACCAGAGTTATCCACTTGTGAAAGATCAATGACATCTCCAAATTGGCCCAGAGTTTACAAACTAGGTATCTCACCTGAGCTCTGCCTGCCGCCATCTCTTTCAAGTAACAACTGATGAAGTCCGAAGCTTGTTCATTGGGGTTGAATGTCTTCTTGTGATCCTCTATCGCCTTGGAAATGAAATCTAATATTTTTGTCACTTGACTTGTGATCTCCCAATTATTGGGTACCGGAAGACGGAAGACAAAGGGGATGTTGGCGTACAAAGCGGCAGGACCCATTATGTTGAACAGACGATTAGAGCACGCCACCACTTGTTGAAACTTGGAGTCGTTGTAGTCAAAAGTGCTACCGATGACGATCTTTTGTGAATGTTGAGATGGCAACGTTGATCATAGGTGATGGCGTCGCAAACTTTGACCATTCAACTTTTCCACTTCCGTCAGGAAACCCTTTGCCTGGGAACCAACGAGATCTTCAATTTTAACTACCCCGATATTTACCCTCCGGAATACAGACAGGAAGAATTTTCGATGCGCGTTCCAGCTTTCTCCATTTCCAAATACGACACCTGTGCGGGATGATAGAGAACGCCACATTATAAACTCCTCAAAAAAGTTAGGAAATCTGAGTTTGATGGATTATTTCTCCCATTTCGTAGCAGTAATCAATCCATGCTTGGTACTATCAGAAAGATTATTTAATTTTCTTTAAAATGATACCCTATTCGTTATGATTATTTCATCGGGGAAAAGGCAGTATTTAAAACTGTGGGATAAAGTGTAAATTGAAAAGCTGCAAAATGACCGGTGGTCATAAAGAGTCAGTACAGAACATGTTCTTTTGTCTGGAGTTATATCTTTTGTTCTCAGCTGGTCAGCCATGAATGTCAATTTCAAAAAGGAGCTCCTGCCACTACAAATGTTCATGACTTTGAGATTAAAGGCTTCGGAAAATGACCCAAGTCCGGTAAGTCGCCTTATTTCTTATTTCCCTGTTGATGAGTGAGTTTTCCAATGTCTGTTGGAAATTGTGCATTGTAACACGAACACTATTATGGATTCAAGCAAACGTGTGCATAAGCAAACAAGCAAAGAAACAAACGAAAAAAGAAAAAAAACATGTATGAGCTTTTAAAAAACAGAACTCAAACTATTCGGTCGAGTCATAAACAAATGAAGTGGCAGGGGCTCCTTTTGAAACTGACATTCATGCCTGACCAGCTGAAAACAAAAGACATAACTCCATACAAAACAAAACGTTCCTTATTGACTCTTTATGACTACCGGTCATTTTGCAGCTTTTCAATTTTGCACCTTATCCCACATTTTTAAATACTGCCTTTTCCTCGTTGAAACAATCATAACAAGTAGGGTATCATTTTGAAGAAAATTAAATAATCTGGTATCAAGTATGTTTCAATTGCTAATACAAGAAGGGAGAAATACTCAGATTTCCAAACTTTTTTGAGGAGTTAATAACGACAAGAATGAACCGGATCAGTATGCCTCGATCCGCACTCCTTGTCCAGGCCTATCGCATATAGTTGTTTGCGAAAGAACGTTGGAGTCGCACTCAGATTATTGCGATTCTCTAGCGAGACTTGCCGACATGTTTATATTCGATATGTCATTTGTGCATGTTGAAAGGCGCGGTGTTTAAAAACCTCTGATTTTGTCCTGATTTTGCAATTGCATTGTTTCATCTTAGTTTTTACACTTGGAATAAAGTCAGAGTTCCATTTATGTGTGTTGGCAGGGAATATTTCCCATTAGCGGGACAGAGCTAGTTCAAGCATATAAAAGAAAAAAAACCTAGGCAATACAACTATAGAAACAGATTGGCTGTATTAAATCAATGTCGCCGATATCGAGTCAGACAGGAAGTTAGGAGACTGCAAAAAGTCAAGGATGTTGATATATAGTATCTGCAATCGGGTATATTGGGTATATGATATGGGTAATTTGAAATATTTGTACCCAGCACCCTGGACGCTAATGTCCGTGTCCTGCATGAATAGATGTACTCAAACTAATCAGTGGTTTTTAAAGACATGACCAATAATGGACATAGCTTTAGAAAGGCTGAGCTTCATATATCTATAAATCTAGCCCTGAAGAAATTTGTACTTCACAAAGATCATTTCGTGCTTGAGAAGCGTGAAAATCTGTAAAGGTAGGGAATCTCATTTGCAACCCTCCCATAACACAGCAAAACATTGTTTATGCCTTTAAGCTATTTATAAAGGTCTTGCCTGTGAAATCTGAAGATCAGAAATTACCTAGATTTTGAAAAATAGGCAAAAAACAATAGTTGTGTAATGTAAGTTCTAGGTACAGTTTCAAATCTCACTTCAGGTCTATTACAGTACTTATGTAATACCAGATGGTTGACCTACTTCTGTGCTGGCATGTGTCAGGCACAAAAGGAATGCAAGGTCATCTACGTGTTCAACCTACTGCACTTATCTCTCAGTGACACTTTCCATTGAGGAAAAAGAGACTTGGATCGAGTGTCTTAAAATTGACTAGTACTATACTGGTCGATTTTTTTGTCACTAGAGTAGATCAAATCCAAGTATATCGTTTACTATAATTCGTTTCTAGCTCCTAATTTTTGTTACAGGTTCTTAAATAGCATTTTCTTTTATATACCAGGGTATTGCACGATGTGATCATCATGGTGAAATCAGATATGTTAGCATATGAGTCAAACCTTTCTGACCTTTCAACTCGTCTTGCCATTACGTAAGCCATGTTGCATTCCTCGTCCATCGGTCATGTTCGTATACAACTAGTGCTATAGTCGATACAATCAATGAAAGTGGTCTTGTATATTCCAATCTATCACTATAATTTGCCAAATTTTTATATTATTAGTGTACCATGTCGACTACCCCCCCCCCAACAAAAATCCAACAACTTGTTTTATACAAGATTAATTAACACAACCACAATTGATAACTTGAAACAAAACTGGCTCATATCGATTCTAATATAGTCTATAAACGTGCTGATACTAATTTACATGTGACTCATTTATATGTATATTTTATATCATGTTTTCATTGAATTGTTTCCCCTTCAAAAAGAAAAAGAAAAAGAAACAAGCTTGAAAAACCAAACATTTTCAGAAATCATGAATTATTTGTGATATATATTCGTAATAATTGTATAAGGATTTTCAGTCACAACGGCTCTGAACAAAACAAAAAGAAAATTCTACAAAATATAGGAAATTCAAAAATCAACCAACGAAGGTTATATCATTTTGCAAAGACATATTACGATCAGCTCAGAAGTTCAGTATGCAAATTGGTATTCTTGTAATATGCAGAAAATTATGAACGAAATCGACTTTTATTTATGTATTTTTTATTTTATTTATTTATTTATTTAATTAATTTATTAATTTATTTATTTATTCATTTATTTATTTCATTTTATTTTATTATTATTATTATTATTTTTTTTTTTTTGGGGGGGGGGGTAAGTCCGAAACAAAATGATTACCCGAACAATCATTTTTCTTGCAGGAGTGGAGCCAGGGTTAAATCTTGGGGAGGGCGGAACTCTCAGGGTGCAAAAATATCAAGGAAAACTAAATTTAATGATTCATTTAATGTAATTTTCCTTGATTAAACAGCTTAAAATTCCTGATTTTTCATATCAATTTCTTAACAACAGAAAACGCTCCTCTTTTCCGCAGAGAAATACGAGGTTTCAGCACAGGTTATGCATCACTGCTCTCACACCGTGCTGTGTAGGAGGAAGCGACGGACTGCTGTCATTGTTCACATTCACACTCGAACGCCTAATAATAAAGACTGCGTGCAGCTGAGAAGATCAGAATACTGACAGAAAATGGTGTTTGTGATTGGTTTTTGCCAATTCCGCAGGCCTTCTCCTAGCCAGTAAAATTTGATTTTTACATGTTTAGAATCCTCAGATTTCAAGGTACACATACCTATCTTCAATATATTTATAGATGGCGCACTTTCATTTTATAAAGCGGCAAAGTCAGACAAATTGGGGAAAAGGGGGATCTTCCACGAATTTTTTTTTAAACCAAAAAGGAAGTTTTTAGAATTAATTCCGCGGGTCATAACATTGACGTTGGTCACATATTTTGATCTAACCTTAAAGAGAAACCTTTGATTATTATAAATCTCATTTCAAGAGTATATAAAGCTTGTAGATTTGTTATGGCAAAAAAAAGTGCCAAAAAACGACGGTTTTAGTTCCAGTTTACCATTGTGTTGCAAACTGTAGACCATGAAAAAAGTAATAGATTGATTAGAAATTGATATGTAGGAATCGAAATAAATTTATTCTGTTCATCAGTGGCGTACCGTGGGTCAGCTCATTGGGGGGGGGGGGCACCCAGTCGCTCAGTCGAAATTGCATTTTCAGATGGTGGATTTTAAGCGCTGCGAAACGCTAAGCGTGTGATACGGGCGGGGATAGGGGTACCCCTATAATAAGGGTTTGTTTTTCTAGTTTTGTGTCAAAATGTCCCCCAATTCAATAATTTTGTAATAAAAAAAATCGCCTTTTTAATGTATAGGCTTATTTTATAGTGAATATATGTTTGTATGTATGTCATAAGTGGCGAAAAGGCAATTCCGCGAGCGAGCGTAGCGAGCGAGTGGTTTAGAAAACTTTGAAATTCTAAGACGAAAAATGCGTTTTGTAGGCCAAACGAGGGGGTGCGTGTAAGTAAAGAAAAACGGACCTATGCTATGATCGGGGGGGGGGGGTTGGACAGACCATCCTATTGGATGGATTCCAGGGGCCCACCTTATAGAATCCAAGTGGGGTCCCCGTCCCGGGTGAGAGTAACGGAGCTCCGCTCTCTGAAGCTCACGGCTTAACTATAGCACTTTCATTTCATATAGCGAATATTTGTTAGTATGTATGTTATTAATGGTGAAAAGGCAATTCCGCGAGCGAGCGTAGCGAGCGAGCGGTTCGGAAAACTTTGAAATTTTTAAGACGAAAAATGCGTTTTGCAGGCCCGTCCGTAGCCATGATATTTCAAAGGAGGGGTGCGTATAAGTCAAGGAAACAAACCTATGACACGGGGAAGGGCTGACCAACCTAATGGATGGTTTCCAGGGGCTCACCTTATAGAATTCCAAGTAGGGTCCCCGTCCTAGGTGAGGGTCAGGGGGTTCCGCCCCCTGACGCTCACTGCTTGTAGCAGTTCCATAAGGATATTTTGTCTCTCTGCTAAAACTATTTTTTTAATGGACATTCAACAATAACTAAACCACCCCATTTTTCCAAAATTGTTGTAACTTCATTCGAAGGTATGATTTTTGTAGTCTGAAATGCCGATAGCAGGTCATTTTTCAAACATGGTGGTGATTTGTCGGGGGTCAGGGGGCGGAGCTCCCTGAAGCTGAAGCTCGAGCGTGAGTTCGATCGGTTTTATAAGCTTATTGTGACCTTTTGCTAAGTTAGCAAAAACAAAAGTGTTAAACACTTTTGTTTTGTTTTTTTTAAATGGACAGGTACAGTCGACAACAATAAAACAAACAAACCATACCCCCACCCCACCCCACCCCCACCCCCACTTATGAACTGTTTGGCACTGCACGGTATAAATGTATGTATTATGAACTGCTGATAAGATGATTTTCAAAACATGGCGGTAATATGTCGGGGGTCTGCAGGGGGCAGAGCCCCCTAAAGCTCATGGGTTCTAGCGGTTTTATGAGACTATTTTGACCCCTGTCATCACTGTTTCGTGAAATTTAGGGCCTTCATTCAAAAATAATTGAAAACCTATTATAGAAATAGGCCCCTACGTTGTTTTGAACGCACCCCGTCCCCCCGGCTACGGTCCTGGTAATTTGAAATATTTCATACTGCAATGTGCATACAAACAGAATTATGCAAGTGTTTATTCAGGTCATAACCCCTCTATCCGATTTGAATTAAATGCGTTGCAAAATGGCGCACACGCAAAAGGTGTGCCACATGAGTGATACATTTTGGAGGAAAAATTTCTGCACAAAATTGTTTGAGTTTGATAAGTGTATCTGAAAAATTGCCAGCGCTATCGCTGGTTAATAATAGAAGCAATTCTACGAGCAACATATTTTGAAGGGGTAAATGATATTCTCAGTCTAACACGATTAATAATTTGGGAACGCTGAATATTCACCATTGATGCACAAACCTATACCACTTTAAATAAGTTCAAAAGAACGTATTTACTTTCACAATTAATATCAAAATTTGCTCAGTCGCCTGCATGTTACATCCAGCGAGATTTATGCAGAACATGGCTAGAACCAGAACCAGAACAAACACAATAAAATTATTGAATAAACAGTTGTAAGTAAAGTTAAAAAAAACCCAGTAGTACTTACGCTGAATATCTATTTCAAAAGGTGCACTTTAAGCACAATTTCTAGCTCGGTTCGCCTCAGTTTTCTTTTCTTCCTTTTCTTTTTTTTCCTCTTTTTTTTTTTTTGCCGGCCGATTCGGGGGGGGGGCACGTGCCCCCCGTGCCCCCCCGTAGTTACGCCACTGCTGTTCATGCGAACCTTACATCCATGATGTATCCCTATACGTATTTGTAAAAGTATTGATATATATTGCGTAAAATAAACTTCATATAAATCGGTGTTGTTACTATAGAATAGTCTTATTTCACCACATCTCGTGAAATGCAGTTTAATCTGTGAAAACACTTTGAAATCCCACCTAGTTATATAATTTCTTATTGCGCACTAATGCTGCATAGTACACAATCGTACAATTAAACTGGGCAATCGTGATAATTATTTCTCTTCATCACCTTTGTACAAGAGACGCTAAAAATACCTTGAGTGCTTAAGTAAAACCTATAGAAAAAATATCATTGTCAAAACCGTAATAAGGAAAGCAAAATTCAAAGAAAATATAAAAAAACAACTATTATTTCATCCCTTCGAATAAATTCAGCGTGTAAAGAGTTAAGAACTATAATACATACACTTCAATAATCATACTAAAACACAACTTTATAAATGCATTATTTTGACCGTGTATGAGAGTGTTCAAATCTGACCACCATTTGACTGACAAAAGTGTGTAAAAAAATATCTTAGGGGGAAAATGCATTTTAAAACATGAATGTATGTCTGTTCTAAGGTAAAAATAAATGTATTTTCAGTTTTTGAAACTTAGAACCCTGTATCTTTCACATTTTTTGAGGAAAAACAAACAAACAGATTAATGACAATTTTTGTCCAAAAAAGGCCATTTTGGTGTGACAAAATTTTTCACCACCAATTTTGAAATGGTCGTAGAATTCACAAACTAAGAATAGATTATTATTATTATTATTTTAATAGTCCATATCATAGTTTTTCCAGTGAGACTGCATTTGCTATAATTTACTGCACACTTTACATGTGGTAATCCCTGGAAATTACCCTGTGATGACAAATGATACTCCAAATCAAGCGCCTTTTCAGAGGAGTGCATCTTTGAACCACTATAACATCTCATAAGGAGGGGTTAGAAGGCTGAATTTCCCTCATTTTATGCAGAATTTAATAAGCTATAAGCTCACTATAATTGTATTTTACTACCAAAAAAAAAGAGAAAAATGCAAAAAAGCTACCCTTGCCCCTTAATTTTGAAAAGTGTGTAAAAATCAGGACTTTTCTCAAAATATTTTGGGAAAACCAGTCAAGCTATTAGCCTGAAAATGTAATGAATTACGCCCCTTATATTTTTCCATAAGTGATAAAATTTCTGATATGGTAGCCTGTATAGTTTTTTTCAAAATATTTTTTTTTGAGAATGGATTTTACTCATTTTCAACCAAAAAATGAATATGCAATAGATCATTTGCATGATACATTCAAATTTAGACAGATGTTTTCTCTTCTGAAACCTAGTGAAGAGTTATTTTTCTCACCTGTTCTTATGAATATATTTTCAGTACCAAAAACACAATGTGCATACATTAGTTGTTGCGAGGTGTGGCAAGCCTCCAGGAAGCTATCACGTTGTTAAGAGCATCCTTCGTCAGACAGAATAGTATGCATACGATCTGCATTTATTATGAAACTAGTCTAAAGGTAAAATATGCCCAAGTCTGGTTTCCAGACATTTAGATTGACCCGTCTTCATATTGACAAGAAAACTATTATCTTCAGTCAACTGCTTTTAGCAATACTAGAGTCTTGATTTGAGGCGGAGTAAGTGTCTCCGGAGGTTAAAAAAAGTCGAAGATTGGGTGTAATTTACAGGTCAAAAAATTGCCTGGTCTGGAGCTGAGACTACCTATGCCCATTAGCTATATTACAACATACACACACGAACAAATATTAAAATATCTAAAAAACGAAAGCATATTTTGCACTTCCGACTTCAGAAATGATTTCAATCACATTTTTTTTTAGTCTAGAAAACATATCTTACGTTGTGAAAACATAAAGTTCATATTTTTGGTAGTTTGGCAGTCAAATGGTGGTAGAACCTTGAACCTTGTCGTATACATGATTTATCATTTCCAATATTTCGTTATATATTAAATGATTTGTCAATCATTTGAAGAGATTTATTCACTCCATGCGCGGCGGAACGTTCAGATTGACAATGGACCGGGGGGGGGGGTGACACCATTGTGAACAATGGTGTCCCCCCAGTCCATTGTTATTCCAATCGTTCCGCCGCCCATGATTCACTCACTCTAAATTCATGATACCGTAATTATTCTATTCACATCTGGTAAAAAACAACAATGGGCAACTCTCTTTAAACAATGGCACAAAGCTTCATTAGAATATGAAATGATCTCGCCATATCGAACAAAAGAATTATTGTAAAACATTATCAAATTGATTGATAAACTCTATAATTATTATTTAAAAATGTATAACAATATGATTACAAACCGTTATTCGGTCGGCCGAAAAAGTTTTCAGTTGGTTTAAACGGCAATCGATCATTTGCATTTGGGTTCTGGAAAACTTCTTGAACCAAGGTTAAGTCGTTCAGGATCACAATTCGAGAGCCGAAGAGTCTAAACGAGAAGATAGGGCCATACTTTTGACTCCACTTGGTCAGAATCTCGTTGTGCGGCAAATTGGTGAAGATCAAGCTCAGAATATTTCCAACGATAGGCCATCCTCGTGGACCAGGTGGATAGTTTTTCGAAGCTTTTGTCTTCTTAAACAGCAGATGAAGCAGGAAAAGTACAACTCCCGCCAGGAAAGATGTTGAAATTTGAGAGAGAGTAGATGTTGTCAACAGCGTCATCTTTTCTGAATATCTGGTGAAAAGTAGCTTGACGCGTTAGGTTTAAGTATGCATCCTGAACATTAATGATTAGATCAACAGATGAGGGGGCTAACTCGAAGGGGGAGGTGGTTTTTATAAGGTCACTACTTTTTAACACAATTTTCGATCACTGAACTGGGCGGAGTTTGAGCTGAGGATATTTTCTGGTCAAATAAAATTTGTCGAGTAGGAAGAGGATGCACAAAGCAATGTTTTCGCTAAGTCACAACGATATAGTGATATTGATGTTACCCCACACAGTTTTATTTTTGAAAAGCTTATGTCCTGTGGTATTAAAGATCGTGTTCATGATTTGCACATCCCGAAATAAATTTATCGACCACAATAGGCTAAACTAATTTATAATATAAAGATTTACATAAATCTTCCTCTCTGACTAATTCTGTTCGTGAAGTTCAACCTGAAATATAAATTCAAATAAAAATTCAAATTCAATTTAGATTTTATCAAAAAGTAATAATATCAAACAGGAAAGTCCGAAGACTAACATGTATGATTTACAAAATCTATATATACGTACAACATATCAACAAAAACATACAAAATAATAAAACATTAATCAAATCGAATATTGCACAGTAATAATTTAAATGTCAAAGAGAAATACAAATAAGCGGATTCTGATGAAGAACGTATATTGAATTGCTGAAAATTCAGTAACTGGAACACATAAAGCCATATAAGAAGTAGGCCTACAGATATAAAACACACACACACACACACACACACACACACCTAAAACCAAATAAGTAAACTGAGGCTTAATAATCAAAATAATTGAAATCAAAAGGTATTAGAGTACCAAATTTGAATCCGGACCAATTTAGAATAAAGCTGAGCAAAAATGGAAGTAAGTAATTGTAAAATTCGATTATATATCATAATTATTAGTGTTCTGTAGTGACAAAAATACATACACGCAAAAACATTTGTTTCCCTCAGAAACAATAAGAAATCAACGTGTAATATAAATATCATTATAATTGAGCATGTTTGAAAGAAAATGTCATTTTTTTCAATCTTTCAAACATGACATTTTCTTCGTTTCAGGGGGTGTATGTCAATCATTGCTTCATTTTTTTTTTACTTTTTTGTCACAGAATTGATATTAGCTCTTCACTAAACATGCCGAGGATTAAATACTTGTGACATCAGTTGAGAGCTTCTGCAGCACCGGTCTGTGAGTTATTAAACATTGACTATAAGAACACAATTTGTGCATTTTTGACCGATTGCACAAAAGTGGGTTGTGCTCACTCATGCATGAAATACTTTCAATACCAACAGTATCATCAGATAGCTAAGGTCCAAGGTAAAATATTCATACCAAAAATTATCTCTAGATCATGACAGTCATTTTTGTGTAATAATTTTTGTCTAACTTTTTAATACACACTGTATAACTCAAAACAGCCATAACATAAGTGATATCTATACAAAGATAATTATCTAACTCTAACAAATTAAATACACAAATGAAAATCGGACTTACCGAATTAAAGAGCCAACACTTAAATTCTGGTATACAAGCAAGCAGGACTTCACAGTTCAAATAACCAGAATGAGGATAATTATACACATCCTATAAACTCCGAATACATGTAAGTTTGTTGTATTGCAAAATTAACTTGGAAATCTTTCCGAAGAACTGAACAACTAGTAATGATTGTCGTGTGCTTGTTGCAGAGGTATGTACTAAGGTAAAGATGAAACGGTGGCAGGGGCATAATGAGGAGTTTGTGCCTCTCCCAGCATCTTATACCAAAAGTTTGGAGAATAGAACCATAGCTTTCTACGCGGTATCGTCTTGAACAATCAAATAACTTAATCTTATTCAAACTTTTGGCATAGGTCTAAAATAATTATTGGGATAAAATAACTTCCTCTATTGGACTGAGGTCACCTACTGGTGACGTAATCCTACTAGGACCATCCATCTACCAGTGATGATGTCATCATCTGATTCCTGGTAAGTGTCCACCTGTGTTACCTTTTTCTCCGAACCCTTGCATCATCTCAGCCACTACTGGAACTCGTAAACATGATAAACGTCCGGTAGAGAAAGCACAACAAACCTACTTTCTTATGTTTTTCCTTTGGTTTAAAGTGACCCTCACAAAATATAAAAAGTAATCATATTTTACAAATCTTATCATTTTTAAACATGGGAATATGTTGTCTTCTTACTGTAAGACAACCATACTATTATGTACATTAAACCAGATATCACTAATTTTATAACAATGAACATACACTCTCTGGATGTCCAAACAATCAGGTACATTATCATAAACAAAATACCATAACTAAAATATACATACCGTACAAACAATGTGAAAATTACAGCGATCGATCCTAATCCGATTGTAGGCTACAAGATAATGAATAATGTTTAAAATGCATAATTACACCAAACACAGTTAACATCAAGGTAATTCTAGAGGGTCATTACGCCCATGCAGTCTACCAAGAAAACACTTTGTGTGGGGGATTCTGTACGTGTAATGACGTGTGTAATGACGACATTTGGTTTCAAGCAAGAATGGAAACGTTGTTAGTGGAGAATTTCATTGAAAGATGAGGTCATGACCCTGTGTACATGTTAGTACTGAACAGGTTGTGGGACGTATATATGCAATGATATATATATATATATATACTGCTTCTCTTCTTCCTCTTCTTTTCTTCTTCTTCTACATATCTCTTCTTCTTCTTCTTTTTCTTCTTCTTCTTCTTCTTTTCTTCTTCTTCTTCTTCTTCTGCTTCTTCTTCTTCTTCTGCTTCTCTTCTTATCTTCTTCTCTTCTTTTTCGTCATCATCTTCTTTCTTCTTTTCTTCTTCTTCTTCTTCTTATCTTCTTCTTCTTTTCTTCTTCTTCTTTTTGCTTCTTCTCTTCTTCTTCTTCTCTTCTTTCTTCTTCTTCTTCTTCTTCTTCTTCTTCTTCATATTCTTCTTCTCTTTCTTCCCTCGTCCACCTGCATGTTGTTTTCAGAAAAAATAGGACCACTTTGTGAACTTTCATGAAAAACTTTTATTATTCATATATGAGGGATCAATGGTTAAAATATTTAGGGTTTGAACCTTTGGGTTCCAATGGGGGGGGGGGGGGGCAGTGGGGGTCTGTGTTAGGAACATTCCCTCCAAGTTGGGTCTAAATCCAGGCATTCGTGTGCTTTAAAGAAAAATTGAAAGTGAATTATCAGGTGCCAAACCGGGCAACCTTGGGGGCTTGGGAATTATCACGAGGACTTCTTTACCTGAAGAGGTATATATACACGCAATTTGATTTGGCTAAATTATTTCTGGATCTAGAGAAGAGAATGTTTCCAAATTAGTTTTAGCCCTTGTGGGTATAACCCTGTGCCACTGGGGTGGGGGGGGGGGGGGCGCTAGCTGTACCAATTGAGGAATCGTAAGTCCCTTCCTTCTACGGGATAACGGGATAATTCCTGCCAAGTTTGATCTGAATACGATCGTTTTGATCCCCCTTTCTTCTTCTCCTCCGCCTCCTTCTTCTTCTTCTTCCTCTTCTTCTTCTTGTTATTATTATTATTATCATTATTATTATTATTACTATTATTACTATCATAACTCGAACCCAATTTTCCATGGGATTGCATAAGTAAAGGGGCGGCCGCCCCTGTTTTCTTAAAGTTTTGTAAATTACAGGGATTTTAGTGATTTTCGAAAATGGAATTCCATTACAACGACTTTTCGGTTGCTTATTTGTCCGTGAAAAAAAGGAATTGTGGCTGCCAAAATTATCCAGCAACACCCCCCCCCGCCCACACACACACACACACACACACACACACACACACACACACACACACACACACACACACACACACACACACACACACACACACACACACACTCACACACGCACGCGCGCACACACACACACACACACAAACACACACACACATACACATACACACACACAGACAACACACACACTGAGCGACTTTTCGGCTGCTTATTGACCGCGAGTTTAGCCGTAATTTTTTTTCCCGCAAAAAAAAGTAAACAATTGTGGCTGCCAAAATTATCCATCAACACGCTTCCTCCCCCAAACACACACTGAGCGACTTTTCGGCTACTTATTTGGTCGCGAGTTTGGCCGTGAAAACTTTTTGGGGCGCAAAAAAATGGCCCCAAATTTTTCACCCCGCAGACTGAGCGACTTTTCGGCTGCTGATATGGTCGCGAGTTTGGCCCTGATAAAAAATTTTGGTCGCCAAATTTTCCCCGACGGATTTCGCCCCCGCCCCTGCCTATATGATACCACATGGCCCTGCCCCTGTATATATGCATGTGAGTATGTATGAAAGTATAAAAGCAAATGTTTCTGTATGTACAAGTGTAGATGTACATGTAAATTGTACATGTAAATTACTTCGACATTTTCGCCAGATCAGTACCTCATCCGTCAACCCGGCAGAGAACGGAGCAAGCAGACAACGTAAGGGATAGTTGATGGATTGCTTGTATCTTTTGGTTCTTGTTTGTGGTTGTTGAGCATTACGTAGATTGCGACCTGACAATGCACTGCGAGTTTGACGGCAGAAACAAGTAAAGACTTGGTGAAACGGGTAAGAATTGATATACGGTGGTCATCATAGTAGTGTGTAAATGGACCAATAAACACCCTAGAATACAAAAGTTTGGAAAGTCATGCTGTCACTAGCAAGATATGGATGAAAAAACATTTATACTCCGGCGGAGGATAAAATAGCTTAGATCTGCAACAGTAAGTCTATGGGAGGAAATGTGCAGGTGAATCCGGTCAATTTGAATGCTTGTAGATTTTCCCTTTTTAAAGCACTAAATCATCATTTGAAATACATTTTCTTTCAGGTTTAAATTTTAAGACCTTACCGAAGACACTTAGAGCATGGAGGGTTATGTAGCTCACATCCTTCAGATCATTCGATCAGTCTTTTACAGGGAGAAGGAGCCAGCAACTAACAGGCATAAGTTAAGAATATATACTTGAGTTCTTGCCAACCAATCACATCGCACGTGCACAGGTCTGAAGGTGACCATGCGTGACCGATGCATGCCACGCGACGTGTGTTAGCCCGCCGCACCGTGGTAATATGCACTGTTTGAATTGATAAGCTGCTCCCCCTATTGCTGTTTCTGCAAGTTTATCCTACATATAACTTGCAAAGACGTAAAATAAACACAAATTAACTAATTTATAGGGCCTTTATGTGGGTGAGTATCACACAGTACCCCTTATTAAGGCTGTTTTTGTCACCAAGTACCATAATTCTCACAATACTCACAATGTCATTTTCATTCTTAACGTATGCCTGTTAGTTGGTGGCTCCTTCTCCCTTTAAGCGCAAATGTCAAAAAAGGCAACATTTCTCAAATTAGACCAAAAAAAAAAACTGTTTAGACCCTTCTGCCGGGAACATATGCTGGGGTCCTTCTGCCGGATACCCGACAATGATCTTTGTGTTTAAATTCGATAACCATGACCTCTGATTTATGTTTAAAACTAGGTCATTACCCTTGTAGTCCTATTTGTTGTCATTCGCCTTAGATTTGATGTCGGTGATCGATTTTCCACAAAAGGATAACATTGCATTGTCAGCAGTAGTGGCGTAACTACTAACTAACCCTCCCCCTTTGGTTGGTTAAAAAAAAGGAAACGAGAAAGAAAGAACAAAAATAAGATAACTAGGGCAAACCGAGCTAGAATTTTATTTAATTCTTCACGTGCCAGAGAATTACAGCTCTATGGATATTGTGTGCATTGTGTGGAGCATATTTGCGACTTTGGCATGTTAAGAGTCAATGCCCCGTTTGAAAATAGACTTATCAGCGTACATAATATAAGTCACTATGCTTATCAGAATAATGTCAATCTCATTCTTTTTTCTGAAAACTTCTGCCTATTCAATAGCTATAGGTCAGATTGTTTACTCAAAGTGACAGCCACAGGTTTTGTGCAACGTGTATATTTGTGGCATCTATCGTGGCACAGATGCCACGTTTAGTTCAGAACCTGTTATTTTTATATTTCACGAAACGTTCATATGAGGTAAAGTTACTACAGAGCAATGTAGTGATTTTAATTTACTTCGTATAGCAGCAATATTGTAGGCATTATTGTAAATAAGTGCACTCATCAAAAAACAAAAACAAAAACAAATGTGTAGAAATTCCTCCTCCAAAATCTATTTCCCACGTGGCACAATTAACATTTGCTTGTGTGCCATTCTGTATTCCTGTAAAAACAAATTACAAGACGGACAGAGGGGTTATATAACACTTCCATAATTCCATTTCTGCTCAAACTTCAGTATAAATTATTTCGAATTATTTTGAAAGATGACACCATAAACTTTTTTTCTCCTTGGATTTTCATATCTTTTCAAACCACTCGCACGCTACACTCGCAAGCGGAATTACCTTTTAACCATTAATGACATACAGGTACATGTAAAATATATTCGTATAAAAATGAACACAAAAGCTGCCAATTTTATTTCAAAATTACTGAAAATGGTTACATTGTAAGACAAACATTGCCAAACAAGCCCAAATATTTTCAGTGCCCCTTGTACCTACGCAGCGCTTAAAATCCACCATCTTAAAAATGTGGGGTGAGCGGCTGGGTGCCCCCTCAAGTAAGTTGACCCACGGTACGCCACTGCCTAGAAACCAATGAAACGTGGAATTTTGATGAAAGATTTTCCATAATCAATCAGTATTCTAGATCCGCTTTAAATCGCATTGATTTAAATTGCCAACCGTACCAGTTACTTTTTGAGATGTGCACGTTTCGACACGGTCATTCGTACTGTTCTGAAAATAAATGAAATTGTTCTTTATTTTGTTTATCTATATGATAGATATTTTCGAGGGAGAGATCAGAATAACAGGGAAATGATAGAACTACTTACAAAGGTAATATTACATGCAAACAGAGCCAGTAGGGTAGAATCTCAGGGAGGGAGGCCACTCTCAGGGGCGTGGGGGACGAAAATGTAAAAGAACCCCTAAATTTCACAAGTTACAACAATGGGAACACCCCCCATCCCCGATTTTCTGTATTTTAAAAGGTTGGCGGCTTCCCTTGCCACATCTGGCATGTACAGAAGCCTCCATCACTGTTTGGAGTTATTCTACTTTCTCCCTAAAGCCTCTGAAACTGGTATTGGGCATTTTGGATACCCCACTTAACTCACAAGTGCCAAGGCTGTGTCATGGTTAACAGAATGCAAAGATATGTGAGGGTTGAGGGGGTAGAAACGATAACGGCCAAAAGCAGAAAAAGAAAAAAAACACACCAAAAACGCATAAGGAAAAACCTATACGCGTGGGGTGTGTGTGCCACCCTCCCACCCTGAACGGGTGTGGCATGAGTTTAACCCTTGGCGTGCTTCATTTGTCAATACACTGTAAAAAAAAAACTCGTCAAGCTGACCAAAAAAAATTCGTCCAGCTGGTGTCTCTATCGCCTAATATTTATTCGTCATAGTCTGGTGCGTAACGAAATTTCTTTCGTCAGGCTGACGAAGAAAATCTGGTCCTGCTGGTGTCTCTATCGACGATTTTTTTTTCGTCAAGCGCCTTGTGCCAGGCTGACGAAGAAAATCTCGTCCTGCTGTGGCGTCTCTATCGCCGAATTTTGTCTCGTCAAGCATCTTGTGCCCCAGGCTGACGAAGACAATCTCGTCCTGCTGTGGTGTCTCTATCGACTATTTTTTCTTCAAGCATCTTGAGTGACGAATAAAAATTCGTCAAGCTGTGCCAGGCTGGAAGCCCGGGGGGCCAGTCAAATATAATGCTGTACACATGCGTGACCAAATTATTTCCAGACACCCCCTAAACGGGTTTATCTCTGTGTGCAAAATAACCCTCTAAACAAGTTTTTCGCGGGCTTCATTTACACATTTTGGCCCCTAAACAAGTTGTCGCCAGAATATGACCCCTAAACAAGTTTTGTCTACTTGGTAACAATAAGCTTAAATAGACAAAAGCTTGGGGGAAAACATACCCTAAACACGTTTGGCCAGTCTAAAAAAAAAAAAAAGCTTTGAAGAAAGAAACATACCCTAAATACGTTTGACCAGTCTTTCAAAACCGCCCCTTTTTTTGGAAAATCGGTGTTTTTGATACCCTTAACGAGTGCACGCGCGACCCGCGGCTAAAACTGAAAAACACCCCTTTAAACGCGTTTTTTTGGTCACGCATGTGTACAGCAATAAATTTGACTGGCCCCCCGGGGCTGGAAGACTTCCTTGCTTGCAAATGCAATGCGCGCTTACATATTGTGGCAAAATCAAGAATGCATGAACGTCATGCATATTGATGTGCGCCAGCTGTGTGGGCGTGTCTTCCCTTCTTCTCTTCTGTATAGGGGATAGTTGGTCAGCCAACGATCTGAAAACACAAAGAAATACTACATGAACACTTTCCAATGACGGCCAACGATATGGAGTTGGCATCGTTGGTCCATTGGCATGGTTGGCAAGATGCTAGAGTTTAGGGTTTACGGTTAGGGATTAGGGTTAGGGGTTAGGGTTTAGGGTTAGGGTTTAGGATTAGTTTCATGTTTGGGATTAGGATTAGAGTTTGGGGTTAGGGTTAGTTTCAGGCTCGCATGGTAGGTCCGTTGGAATTGTTGGCAACGTTGGTATCGTTGGCGAAATGCCAGACGTCATAACGTCAAAGCTCGCATGGTTGGACCGTTGGCATCGTTGGCAAGCTACGGGGCTATTTGCCATGTACAGTCGAGCACGTTACAGCCCTTGCATTATTATGTTATTATTATATGCTTTTTAAACTCCTCAAAAACAGTTTGGAAATCTGAGTTTGATCAGTTATATCTCCCGTTTCGTAGCAATAATCAATGCAAGTTTGGTATCATCGAAAAGATTATTTATTATTCTTTAAAATGATACCCTATTTGATATGATTATGCCATCAGGGCAAGGACAGTATCTTAAAATATGGTGTAAAGTGTAAATTGAAAATCTGCAAAATGACCAAAGTTGGGTAAGTCACCTAATTTTTGTTGTTGATGAGTGAG
>JZLH01S0599355.1:56246-78057 GCA_001188425.1 Eucidaris tribuloides
GTTAACTGCAGGGGGAAGATACAGTGCCTTGCTGCTCCTTTTAAGGCGGCTTACTCGAGCGGGATCTGAGGTGTATGTTCATAAGTAATGTTTAACACTCGATGACGAAAACTATAAATAACAATACACTAGTAGTATCGCTCCCTTTGTGGGGTATGACACAGCTACTGCCACCGGAACGAGACGACATCCATTCATGGGTTGATGACCGCTAAAGAGAATCATCCACTATGTGAGATTACCGTACACTATACCGTTGTCAGTCAAACAAGATGCTGTTAAAACCAATTTGTAAAACTTTCCATCGGCTAAATAAACGTATATACCAAGACCACATGATTTGGCAGAGAACTGATTCAGATAGTAAATGCCGCGATGGTCAGATAGGTAGAGGTATGCATATTGAGATAGGCGCAATCGAAAAATTATGTGTCAGTGTACATTTCTCTTCTACATCCATTACCGATCAAGTTAATTAGATCTTCTCGTTACGCTTTTTTGTCAAAAAATTGTGCAGTTAAAATATGAGGATGCATTTGTTCGGAGAAATTGTTTATAGCTCACATCGATCATCAACAATGATCGTCCCCACATCCTCCTCCAACTATACATGAGGCTTGTCCTCACCTCCACAGTTTACACTCTTGGATAATACTTGGGCCAAGAGGGCATGATCTTGCTAAATTTCAATGTTTAGTGTAGCTATTCTATTTATATTGAAATGCACAATACAATCAATGATTTAATTAATACTATCATGATTGGATGGGTATCAAATCTCCCATGACTAAATGATCAGGCACTGTAATTAGAAGTGCAAACAGGTGTACACCATGCTCTGTGTATGGACTAATTCAACATGGAACACCTAAACAATAAATTATTTGTCAATCTCAGAACATAAACCATAAACAAAGTATTGGAATTAATCAGGAAAGATATTAAACCCTTTTGAAGTAAGAGCCTGTAAAATTAACCAAGGAATCGTTTCTGACTACCAAGTAAAGCGCGCACCTTTTTTGTATTGAGGAAATGCATATGATTCATTATCAGGCTTAATATATACCCACGATGCGAGCAGTATTCGTAGTTTCTGATTTGGCTTTATGATTTCGTAGAAAATAGTCCGATGAATTCAACAGAACTCAAATTTAAAGTCTCGCCGCAATTCAGACTTCTAAATCATTGTACTAATCGATAAAAAAAGCACTCTTGTATAGACTCAATCGATGGTTTGATGTTTGCATGTATTCATAGAAATTGGATCTTTGTATGCTGTTAAATTAACTGACGGTCGAGCATTAAATGGAATAGTGATGTAAAGATAGAGAGAAAGCTTAATGTGTAAACCTACAAATAATTTTTACCGTAGGGGGCCTGTGGCTTTATCTGTCAATGTATCATCATGTTTTCCACATCCTTTACCCACAAATTAAATTTAAATATCATGGCGAGAGACGCCCAGGTTTCCAAGAAGAAAGATCCAGTTCAATATGTGCGCAGAGCATTTTGGGCTACCGGATGGAGGAAAAAAAACATGAAAGGTCATATTTGTTTTTAAATCATGGGGACTTCACACATCGGCCTTGCGAATGAGCAGCGAAGTAGAGGCTCGGGACCAAGGGGAAGGCCGGGGTGGGTCGGGGGCGGAGAGGGGGGGTTCGGCAGACGCCCCTTGGATCCGGCCATTGTGTCTGCTTCTTTTTAAGTACATTCTCGAATGAATATAACTCACCCACCATTGTGACGTACGCTGATGTCACGCAATTGCCTCAAACTTTTGGCTATCCGAAAACTGATGAATATTAGTAAAGTCAACATACATATATTTATTTAATTCTTGTAGTGTAATGCACAGCAAGCGCCATCCTGGAATCCAATATGGAGGACATAATTGGATACTAACTAACGCGTACTGATGATGAAGCATAGTCGCCTCTATCTTTCTTTGTAATCCCAATATCCCTTTGTGGTACACTACCAATCCGTTATAAACCCCTAATAACGCACACAAGTGGAGTAGGATTGGTCTCTTGTCATATAGGCACATAAAAATATTAACTGAAACACCAGGTGTAAGGAAGCGAGATCGGTGCACAAATTTATTTGTATCATACTCACTCTCGAATGATGGCGTACTGCATGTAAAGTTCTAAAATGATTTGGTGGCACACACACAAACTATATAATGGATTTTGGTGTTCAGCAGTAACAGGAAACAGAACATAATCCTTCAATGTGAAGAGATAGACGGCAAGTGTGCAAATACGTGCATCAACAAAAATATGAAGACGAACATAAATATATTAAGAAACTGGACTACAAGTTATAAACAGGATATGGGTTTTTCAATCGTTTATGCTGCTAAACTGGACCAACTTAAATCACACCCTCTATATATACACACAAAGATGGAAACCAGATTGTAGAGTGGTGTTCATCTAGTGAGTCACCTATTGTGCATGACATCAACCATCGATCTTACTACTTGCGAATTGCTATAATCTCAGCAAGAACTTTGTGTTCTCTATTTTATTTCATAGACGAAGATATGCGATTGGGCAAAGAAAAAGTTTATAAACATAAATACGCGGCGGAGTAAGGAAAAAGTAGACTTAGATCTGAGGGCAACAGTAAGTCCATGGAGGAAGATGTGCAGTGTCACGAAAAATTTAAATGCCCCCAGAGGCTCAAAGAAAACCTTTTGAGTGCTGTGTAGATTCTAATCCTTCATTTTTAAAAGCACTCTAAATTGCACTCAATCTGAAATACATTTTCTTATTCAGGAGTTTAAATTATAGAGCGCTTACCGAAGACACTAGAGCATGGAGGTTATGTAGCTCCATCCTTCAGATGGCATTCGATCAGTCTGTTACAGGACGAAGGAGCCAGGCAAATAACAAGGGCATAAGTTTAAAATGATACATTGAGTTCTGTGGCCACACCAATCACATCGACACGTGCAAGCAGGTCTAGAAAGGTGACACATGGGACGTTGACCTTTGACTCATGCATGCCAGCGACGTGTGTTACCCGCCAGCGCAACGTGGTATGATGTGTCAACTTGTATTGAATTTGATAAGCTCCTCCCCTATTTGCCTGTTTCTTCAAGTTTATCCTACATATAACTTGCAAAGACGTAAAAATTAAAAAACAAATTAACTAAATTTTATTAGGAAGCTCTTTATGTGAGGTGACAAGATAAATCTTACAGAAGTACCAGCCTTATTAAAGCACATGTGCTAGAATTAGTTTTTGACCTCACCAAAGTCACATCAATTCATGTACAAATACTTGTTTCTACATCATACACATATTTTAATCCATTCTCTGTATAAACAAGATTAAAGACCCTGTTTGAGTATGGCTGATTCGCCCATATCTCCTAATTAAAGCGCAAATGTCCAAAAAAGGCACAAACATTTCTTCCAATACATAAGACTGCAAGAAGAAATGACAAACATATAACCTGTATTTGAGACCACCATACTACACGACGCGTTATCAATGAGAGACATAATTTAAGCTGGGGGTCCCATCCCTCTGCCTTCACGTGTAGAGGATCAACCGCTGAACACAGTGAGACATTTGTGTCTAATAATATCGATAAAATTACCCCATGACCCACTCGCTGATATTAGTGTTTAAGAAAAATAATGCGTAGTGTCATAATTCATACGCGGTTTGCTTGTAGGGCCTAATTATGAGGTTGTGCGAGTGGCGCGTGAGAGTGAGTGGTCGTGGTGATGTTGGCGATTGAGTAGCACAAAGAGGAATGATAATTGCAAGTGAGATGCAGCAGTCGACTGCGTAACTACTGTGTCAAACATAATCCCTCCCCCCTTTGTGTGGATGTCAGATGCATATAAACAGATCACACAACGAGAAAAGAAAGAACAAAACACCATTCAAGATATAACTGAAGGCGCCACAGACCACTCTGAGCCTAGAATTCTTGACCTTTAATGCTTCACAAGTGGCCGTCAGAGACCCTTAGCAGCAACGTATGGAGATTTGCCTGTGAACATTGTGTGGGAAGAGGTGCATATATTGGTTGCTCGACTCTTTTAGCGCAATGTTAAGAGGGAGCAATGTGCAAATGAATCTGCGCGTTTGAAATAATAGACTTATCAGCGTACATAATATGAAGTCACTATGCTTAGGCAGATAGGAATGTCGGAGAGTTGAACTCATTATTCCTTTTCTTCGACCCACATACCTGAGACACTACGATTACACAGGATAGCTATGAGGAGTGGCAAAGAAAGTTGAGTATACAGATATCACAAGTGACAGCTCCCAAACACCGGAGTTTCTCAGACTGCCATACGGACTCCGTATATACATTTCGTGACACTCTATCTCGTTAGAGAGGACAAGCGATGAGCATCCACTGTCTAGCTTTCTCACTGGAACCCAACCTGTTATTTTGTATAGTTTCAGCGAAACGCTTACAAAAGGATAACAGTTACTACAGAGCGAATGTAGTTTGATTTTAAATTTACTTCGGTATAGGCAGCAATATTGTAGGCATTATTGTAAATAAGTGCACTCAATCAAAAAACAAAACAAAAAACAAATTGTGTAGAAATTCCTCCTCCAAAATCATTTCCACGTGAGCAGCATATTAACCATTTGCTTTGTGTGCCATTACTTTGTATTCCTGGGTAAGAATCAAATTACAAGACGGACAGAGGGGTTATATAACACTTCCATAATTCCATTTCTGCTCAAACTTCAGTATAAATTATTTAGAATATTTTGAAAGATGACACAATAATTTTTTTCTCGTGAATTTTTCATATCTTTTCAAACCACGTGGACGCTACACTCGCAAGCGAATTTACCTTTTAAACCATTTAATGACATACAGGTACATGTAAAATATATTGTATAAAATGACACAAAAGCTGCCAATTTTATTTCAAATTACTGAAAAATGGTTACCAATTGTAACGACAAACATTGCCAAAGCCCAAGCCCAACATATTTTCAGTGCCCCTTGTACCTACGCAGCGCTTAAAATCCAACGCATCTTAAAAATGTGGGTGAGGCGGCTGGTGCCGCCGCTCAAGTAAGTTGAACCCACGGTACGGCCACTGCCATAGGAAACCGAATGAGCGTGGAATTTTGATGTAAAGATTTCCCATAATCAAATCAGTATTCTAGATCCGCTTTCAAATCAGCATTGATCTTTAAATTGGCAACCGTACCAGTTACTCTTTGAGATGTGCACGTTTCGACACGGTCATTCGTACTGTCATGAAATAAATGAAATTGTTCTTATTTTGTTTAATCTAATATGATAGATATTTTCGAGGAAGATCAGATAACAGGGAAATGATAGAACTTACTTACAAGAGGTAATATTACATGCAAACAGAGCCAGTAGGGTAGAATCTCAGGGAGGGAGGCCACTCTCAGGGCGTGGGGACGAAATGTAAAGAACGCCCTAAATTTCACAAAGTTACAACAATGGAAAGCACCCCCCAATCCCGATTTTCTGTATTTTAAAAGGTTGGCGGCTTCCCTTTGCCACATCTGCGCATGTACAGAAGCTCCCATCACTGTTTGGCAGTTATTCTACTCTTTCCCATAAAAAGCCTCTGAACTGGTATTGGGCATTTTTGGATACCCACTTAACTCACAAGTCCAAGCTGTGTCATGCGCTAACAGACATCAAGAATGTAGAGGGGCAGGGGGTAGGGTGGGTGTGTGTGCACCCCCACACTGAACGTGGTGTGGATTGAGTTTAACCCTTTGGCGTGGCTTCATTGTCAATAAGCTGGTAAAAAAAACTCGTCAAGCCTGACAAAAATTGTCAGCTGGTGTCTCTATCGCCTAACTATTTATTGTCATAGTTGCTGTGCGTACGAAATTTCTTTCAGTTCAGTGTGACGAAAGAATATCTGGTCCTGCTGGTGTCTCTATCGACGATTATTTTTTCGTACAAGGCCCTTGTGCCAGGGCTGACGAAGAAATCTCGTCCTGCGCTGTGCGTCTCTATCGCCGAGAT
Organism: Eucidaris tribuloides; assembly: GCA_001188425.1. Classification (NCBI taxonomy): domain Eukaryota; kingdom Metazoa; phylum Echinodermata; class Echinoidea; order Cidaroida; family Cidaridae; genus Eucidaris; species Eucidaris tribuloides. Next base: position 62,263 of record JZLH01S0599355.1, read on the forward strand.
TTTGTATCGTCAAGGATCTTGTGCCCAGGCTGACGAAAGACAATTCGGCTGCTGTGGTGCTCTCTTATGCGACTATTGTTTCTTAAGCATTGAGTGAACGAATAAAAATTCGTCAAGCACTGTGCAGGCTGGAAAGCCCGGAGGGGCCAGTCAAATATATGCGTACACATGCGGACAAATTATTTCCAGACAACGCGACCTAACGGTTTATCTCTTGTGCAAAATAACCTCTAAACAAGTTTTTCGCGGGCTTATTTACAACATTTTGCGCCCCTAAACAAGTTGTTCCCCAGAAATGACCCCTAACACGGTTTTGTCTACTGGGTAACAATAAGCTTAAATAGACAAAGTTGGGGAAAACATACCCTAAACGTTTGGCCAGTCTAAAAAAAAAAAAAGTTTGAAGAAAGAACAATACCGTAAGTACGTTTGACGCAGTCTTTCAAAACCGCCCGCTTTTTTGAAAACGGTTGTTTTGATACCCTTAACGAGTGCAACGAGCGACACGCGGCTAAAACTGAAAAAACCACTTAAACGCCGACCACTTTTTGTTGTGATGTGTACAGCATAGAATTTGACTGGCCCCCCCCGGGCTGAAAGACTTTCTGCTTGCAAACTGCATATGCGCGCTACATTTGTGGCAAATTCAGATGCATGACGTCATGCATATTGATTAGTTGCGCCCAGCTGTGTGGGCGTGCTTCGCCAGATTACGTCATCTTGTTCTTATAGGGGATAGTTGGCGTCAGCCAACGATCTGAAATACAAAAGAAATACTAATGACACTCTCCAATGAACGGCCAACGTATGCGAGGATGGCATCGTTGGTCCATTGGCATGAGTTGGAAGATGCTGGAGTTTAGGCCGTTCGGTTAGGGATTAGGGTTGGGTTAGGGTTTGGGGTTAGGGTTTAGATTAGTGTCATGTTTGGGATTAGGATTAGAGTTTGGGTTAGCGTTAGTTTCAGGGCTCCGCATTGGTAGGTCCGTTGGACTTTGACAACGGTTGGGTCCGTTGGCATCGTTGGCAAAGAAAGGCATAGTTGCATGGTAGGTCCGTTGAATAGTTGGCAACGTTGGCATCCGTTGCGCATGTTGGCGAAATGCGACGTGCATACGTCAAGCTCGCATGGTTGGACCGTTGGCATGTGGCAAGCCTACGGGGGCTATTGCCATGTACAGTCGAGCACGCTTACAGCCCTTGCATTATGATGTTATTTAGTATGCTTTTAAACTCCTCAAAAACAGATAAAAAAATCTGAGTTTGAATCAGTTACATCTCCCGTTTCGTAGCATAATCAATGCAAGCTTGGTATCATCGAAAAGATTATTTATTATCTTTGAATAATGTACCCTATTTGATATGATTATCCCATCAGGCAGGACAGCTACCTATAAATATGGTGTAAGTGTAAATTGAAAAGCTGCAAAATGACCAAAGTGTGGTAAGTCACGCAATTTGTTTGTTGATGAGTGAGTTTTCCATGTCTCTTGTTGTCTGTGCACTATAATGTGAACTTGACAATGGATTTGAGAAAACCTGCACAAGTTAACAGCAAACCAACAACAACAAAAAAGTGAACAACAAATAAAAAGATGTATGGGCATTTAAAAAACTGGAGCATAAGCAATTTAATCTTACAGACTGTTTTACGATTACCATGACAACGTAGTTAAAAATGGCAGGAGCTTGATTTGATGGATTTTAAATGGTTTCCTCACAGGAGATCTTGATTCAATCAATGTTCATTGATTTAATGACATGAAATCAGAGTTCAGTATCGGAGTGGACGACCCGACAGTGCCTGCACCACGCGCCTGGCACGCTTCCTCGTGCTGTGATGGCATTGTGCTTCGTTGCTGAAGGATAGGCATTCAGTCAGACCAGGCCAATTGTCTTGCATTTGATGTCTCTCTTTCATACAGTGCCGCGTCGAGTATGATCCCACAAATGTTCAGTGGGAGTTAAGCGCCTGGATGCAGCCCAGTCTATTCCTCTTAATACCCCTATATTGAGAAAATCCGATGCAAGTCAAGCTCATGGCACATTTTTAAAATCACTTCTGTTGTTAATGTGGTGAAAGGTCGTTGAATTGAATGTTTTAGTCCGTTTTTTGTAATGCCCTACAATTTTTTCCCACTTTTGTTGTTGTTTCGCTTATTTGTGCAGGTTTTATTTCAATGGCCAGTCAATGTACACGATTAGAAGGTGCCATAACAACAAAGAGAGACATATAGTGGAAAAACTCACTCATCAACAACAACAAAAAATTGGATGACTACCAAGCTGATCTTTTGCAAGCTTTTCAATTTACACTTACACAACATTTAAGATACTGTCGCTTCTTTGACGATTAATCATACAAATAGTGGTACATTTTAAAGGAAATTAATATTATCTTTCCGATGATTACTAACTTGCATTGATTTTTTACTTACGAATTGGAGAGATTATAACTCAATCAAACTCAGATTTCCAAACTTTTTTAAAAAAAAAATCCGGTCCGCATTTTCGCGGCACGTCAACACTCGCGAAAATGCTGGGGGGGGGGGGCATTAACACGACAAAAATTTTTTCCAAGTGCCACCAGAAATCAATTGCTTCTCCATTTTCAAAACACCCCCTTTGCGACGAAAAAAAGGGGGTAGTTGGGGTGCTAAACACGCCTTTGACAAAAAAGGGGTGTTTGAAGCAGTAGGTATGACCTGATTAACGAAAACATTGAAAACTATTGCAATTGACCTTGCCAGGCCGATTTACAGGTTTGTCCTGATCGTTTTTTATACGCATTTTATGGGAATCTGAAACGAAGATGGTTGACAAATTTTACTAATTTTAAACAATTAATCGACGAGCCAGAACAAACCGCACGATAAAACATGCAAGGCTATGCAGAGACCAGAACATGAGCCACCTTTTCATTATCCTAATTATGTGAAATCATTGACAAATTTCTGCAATATGTATCTCCTATTCTTGTGTTAAAAAAATACATTCATGATTAACAGAGAATGAACTGAAATGAAAGATACAAATTGTGTCAATTTTGCCATGTCCTTTTCGTATACAAATTAATCCAATTCCATACCCCTTTCATTCAAAGCCCAAAATCAGGAGAAATTGAAATATATATATAATTTTTTTATTATTGGTCAAAACTACAGACTTCAAACTATTGACAGGATAAATATATATATGATAAAATACATATCACTTTCCGCTCAATACTGATCATGGTGCACACAAATAGAAAAACAACAAAGGACATGTTCTGAGGAACGGTCAGTATGGCGTTCTACTTAGCCTAGGATAGTGAAAAACTGATAAAATAAAAAAGAAATGTTTTTCCAACAAATGATAGCATGATCATTGATTTTGATTAAAGCGTTTGATTCTATTGGCCATTTTTCTGAGGCAATGTTATTTCCGAATTTGTTATTTTCAATTCCAGCGATGATAAGGACACCGAAATATTCTCGCGTACCGATCTAATGACTGCACTATCCAGGTGCAGTAAGCAATGTGAGCCAGCCTACCATTGTCTTCGGAATGTCACTGCTCTTTGTCTGCCCGCTTGTTCTGTGGCATTCTGTTACGTGAAAATATTTGATGTTCCAGGTTCGCTGGAGTTGAGAAGGGGGGGAGAAATGGCTCTTAAATCGAAACACCTCACTCAAAATAATCATTATGGTATCATTTTGTCGTAAAAAGAATGTTTCAGCACTGAAATAACAATTAATGACATTTGTTCATGATGTAGAAGAAATTATCTATCGGCAATGACCCCTATATGTGGGAGCTTCCGAAATGATTCTTTGATTTCTTGTTCTGGAAAGGTTAGAATGCCCTTAAATTATCATGGCTTGAACATGTTTGTTGGAAGTGAAGCATAAAAGAATGGAGAACAATGGCGGGGTTGGACGTAAACAAAAGTTGATTATTTTATGGAATTGCATATCGTATGTGTAGCATTCTTTCTGGCCACCCTGTATATTTTAGACCAGATGTAACCTAGTTTAAGTCTGATTCAAACTCACTTCAAATGTCAACTGTGCCTACATAACTTTTAGCACATTCAAATCACCTTTTCACTCAGGCCATGTCAATACTGCGCGCCGTATTTTGTTTTTCATGATATTGATACGTACGTGTAGGGTGCCATGTCGTCTTGCTGGGAGAAGCGATGTACTTGTGCGAAAACCAATTTCCACGGTCGGTACGACCACCTGACCTTCGATCACTACGTACGAATCGATTTGATTAATATCACATTGATAATGAAAGTTTAGAGTACAACCTGAACCAACAAGCCTTTAAAATAAATAACAGCGTGGCATATTATAGTGGGCAAAATTTCGCACACAGCTCCCGCAATGTTGCCTCGACCAATGCACTACTAGCTACATGCATATAAACGCAAACGACATAGCATTAACATTCGCACACACACGCGCGAGCCTGAAGCTAAACTCAGTAAAACAGAGAATTATAGTATGAAATAGTAAGACTCACCCTACAACCCGGGCCTCCGACACGAAGACAGTGTTCCACAGTTCTGTTTCTTCTAAGAGGACACTATAGTCATTATTTTAGTGATTTCCACAGATATCTTGACAGATTTCTTGATCGTCCAGTCGAGACCGATTCGCATGTTATTATGGGATATCAGATCGATCGCGCATGCTCAGAGAGAAGCAAAATACTAGTAGAGGACGAAGTAAATTCGTCAGCATGGCAGATTCGCATGTCATTATGGGATATCAATCAAGCGCGCATGCTCAAGCGGTGTGACGAAAAGAAGAGAGCGTGATGAAAAAAATGCGTCCAGATAAGCAATATTTGTGGTATGAAGTGCAGGACGAATTTTCTGTTGATGGCATGACGAATACTATTTCGTATAACGAAATAATATTCGTCATGCCATCTACAGAAAATTTGGTTCAATTCGTACAGCATGTAAAAAATAGCAGGACGAAGTAAATTCGTCAGCAGGACGAAATAAATCTCGTCGTACTCAAGAGCACGACGAGATTTTGTTACAGTGTATGCACATTTCGATAAACGCACTGGGACAATGAAAAGGGATTTATCAAACCGTCTTATTCCTTCTATTCAATACAACACCCTTCACTAAGGTCCATCAAGTCATTTATACCTTTTATACATGAAAGAAGTTTGTCTTTAGTGCCAAAACTACTACAAATTGAATAAAAAAAAACTTAACTGAACTTATTTATTTATTTTAAACTATGGCAAATCCAGGATTAATCGCGGTCACCTTGTTTGATAAAATATTGGATTTAATGCAAACAGCTTGAAAGAACAAGTCCTCAAAAAGTTAAAACTAAGGGGGTTTTTTTGACAAATCACTTATATGTATATTTATTATACTTTTTTTATATGTATAATTATTTTCTCAATTTCGTCATCATAGTTATGTGTTCCTTTATAAACAGGTGGAACGAATATTAAAACAAGCTTCAACTTTCCGGCTTGGGGATGCTTTCGTAACTAGCTGAGGCACTTTGTGATTTAAAACAAGGCATTAAACTCAAAATTGACTTGATTTTTTTTTCTGAATGCATGCAATGTGCTCTCTTGTTTCTTCACGACTATTATATGTATTCTTTAATTAAACTGTCAATTGACGGAATCTATTTACCTGAAAAGTACAATCTTAGTGATTTTATTTCTGTGATGTATGTAATACGTTATATAAAGGCATGAATGAATGTACACGTAATGCACGTATTTACGCGAGTCCTCAAATTTCTTGTCAAATTGCCACTGATGCAACTTTCTGAGAGTACTTTTCATAAACTCGTCATCAGGTATATAATGATTACTGGGCGAGTTGGCTCAGTGGTAGAGCGTCCGCTTCTGGTCCGGAAGCTAAGGTCGCGGGTTCGAGCCCCGGCCGGGTCATACCAAAGACTTTTATACATGGTACCTTCTGCTTTCTAGCCAGGCGCTCGGCATTCTAGAACAGAGAAGGGTAGTAATAACATTTATATTATGCAAGGCTCGCTGGTAGAGTAGTCTTTGTGACTGAAGTGGCTACCCTGGGTAAATAAGACGTATATTGTTATTATTATTATAATAATAATAATAATAACAACAATAATAATAATAATAATAATAATAATAATAATAATAATAATAATAATAATAATAATAATAATAATAATCATAATAATAATAATAATAATAATTATTATTATTATTATTATTAAAATGACGGATTGAAAGGGAGAAATTAACTGTAATTTTAGAAAGTTAAATAGAAAACATATATACTACAAGGTGAACAGTTTTTTTTTGGGGGGGGGGGATTTTCTCAGCCTGGCAGCATAGCCCCTCCCCAACCTCCCAATTTGCCAATTGTTTGTGTTAGTTTGTTTGGTCAAAAAGGGGTGCAAATTATGTTGTAAAATTTGTTTTCAGCCGAAGGATCAGAGACGTCGATTCTGAAGGAGGGGGTGGGGGTGGGGTGGGGTGGGATGAGTGCAGTAACCCCAATTAAAATATTGGGGGCGGGGGCGAACATATTATTTTGCTCCTCCCCCAAATAATTTTTACAACTTCAAAATTTATAAATGTCATGTTTAAAGGCAGTGCAAGGCACTTAAAAATATACAATAACATGAAAATACCACTAAACATTAACAATTTTGACATTCGGGCAATTCCGCGAAAAATGTTACCCGGGCTCAAAATCATGAAATCTGTAATAATTCAAACAATATATGTGCTACAGTGATAGATTTAGTATCACACAATACAACTCAACAAACTCTTTAATTTGAGGGGTATTTGAATACATTTGAAATATATTTAGACATACTTTTCTTCAAAAAACCCATTTTCTTGCAAAATTTTCTTATCATTTATGAAAAACACACAATCTTTGAGTCTCATTATTTCACATTCAACAGCACTTCAGACTCAATTTATAGTAGTTTTTAGTTAAGAAAAGACCAAAAATGACTAATATTAGCTTTATATTAGATATCAAATATTTTAAGTATAAATATAAGGACCTAAGGAAGTGGTCCGAGGTGTAATGTCCGTAACGCAACATTTATGGTCCTGTATGGGATATACTGAATCTGTTGTACCTAATTGTCATCCTACAACTTAAAAAAGGTCCTCAACACCCATTTCAAAAGAAAATTGGCTTCACTTTATGCTTAAGCTCACAAAAATTTTGACAAATGCGTAGGTAGGTGAAAAGTCTTGTCCAAAAAATGTAATGTCCGTAACGACAAGCATTATGTGTGATAACTTCCAAACGATAAACAGAAACTGATTCAAATTTAAACTGTTAACACTTCAGGGTGACCTGTTTGAGATTACCACAAAAAGGTTCAGAATGACAATGATGATTTCTAGAAATAAGCCACCAAACATGCCAAAAAAGTGTCTGAATGTAATGTCCGTAACGCTGGAATTGCCCATTCGTCTTAATTTGCACACCGTCCAAAAATGGGTAGAAGCCCCTATAAAGGATAAAGGGACACTCCCAGTCTTTATTTGGATAAAATGGACTTGATCACCAGGGATGTAGGCTAGTCGATGCCGGCATCGAGGCCGGATTTTGCCGGCCTTGGCCTCGGACCGAGTCACGTGTACAAATTCTATGGGAACAATATTTTTCCAGCGGCCTTGTGACTCGGAAAGTGCCGGCTTCGACTACATCCCAGTTGATCACTTATCGCACCTCAACACCTTTTTTTCTACTGCAGCAGATGCTATGAGCTAAACTACTTTCTCACCCTGGGAGGGGTCTCCCGCCCAGTACCTTCCATTTGTTTTAGTAAACTATCGGTGCAAAATATGCACATGCACCATAGCTGCACAGTCGGACAATCACAACCACATAATTATGTGCAGAGGCGTCGATCCGTGTTTCGGATTGGGGGGGGGGGGGTAAACAACTTAAAAAAAAACTGTTAAAAATTTTCGGCGCGCTCTGGGCGCCAAATTGCAATACATAATTTTGACAATTTAACAATTTCGTATATTTGATGGTATTTTTATGCTAAGTTTAATGGTTTTATAGTGCTTTCCAATCTTTTTTTTTAAAGATATCCTTGTATTTCTTATTATGAATTTTACAAGTTGTCAAAATTATTGGGGGGAGGGAGGGGGGCAAATCGATACGTTTGCCTCCCCCCCAAAAAAATTCATGGGGGGGGCGATCGCCCCCTGCCCCCCAGGATCGACGCCTCTGCACATGTGCATACATGTATACACACACATAAAATGCAATTTTTTCCCTGTTGTAGACTGTACACCATGTCACTGAAATAAGATTATGTCATGCTTCAAACAAGATATACATTTTATTCTGCAATAACGTATATTAAGATTGATTGCTGAAGTATTTAAGACAACTTTCCATTCATACGTTTTTAATAGCCATCGAAAGTGGACCTCTAAGTGGCAGATTCTATTTTACAAAAAAAAATATTTCTTGAGATAAGAAACACAAACAGGTCGAGTTTGAACTTTTTACTGAAACATAATATACTTTGAGTAGATCTGGGAAAAACTGCCTTTTCAATATTTACAAGAGATAACATTTTACTCTAAAAAATAAGAAATCAAATCAAATTCATATAATTGATGAAAAGGGTCCCCCAAACACACTTTGCGTGGATTTTAACAAACTCTCTATTATAAAATCAACTTCCATTTTTAATATTTCTGTATGTTTTAGAACACATACGGGATAACTTCGTTTTATTGTTGGCATATCTGAGACAGTAGCACATTAATCGAGTAACAAGTTCGTGATAAGTTTGTTTCAGTATCGTCCAAAACAAGATATTTGAAGCCATAGAATATTTCTTTTTTTCACTTAGGGTGGTTGAATAAAAAGTGAATACCCTATTTGACTACAGCTATGCGGTGAGTGACCAGACATAAAAATTATTATTTAAACAGTACAATATACATTTGAGTGGTAATGATATAGACCTAAATAATTAAAGACCAACAAAGACCTTAAAAATTACGTTAAACCTCTTGATTTGCACACAATTCAGATATGATCGATTCTATGAAAGGCACTATAATACAGTGCTCATAGTTTGGGGTTAATACTTTGTTTAGCTTTTGATAATCGACCAATGAAAGATGAAAATAGGGTTTTGATAAAAAGATGCAATGGTAGTCTTAATTCTAGACTCCAGCTGTAATTTTTACGAGCTCATCTCAGTATAGGCAGCTCGATTATTTATGATTATTTAGTGCTTTAAAAAAGTGAAAATGGTAAGTTGACCAGATTCACCTGCCCATTTTCTCCCATAGACTTACTGTGTGTACACCTAGGCTATTTAAACTCGCCCGGAGTTTTAATTGTTTATTCATGCATAACCTGCCATTGGAAGTGCAACTTTTGAAACTTTTTTTTATTCTAGGGTGTTTATTTGCCCATATTAACACTACTATGAAGTTCAGATATCAAAATTTGACAATTTTTTAAATTGAAGCTCCACAATGTTAGTCTATCACTTTAAAACAAGCATCACATCTATCAGTCAGAATAGTCTAATGAATTGTGTAAATAGATTCAATTTCCAAACAGCGTCATTCTAAGCTTCATTCAGTTTACATGTTTAACAGATTTTATTTTCAGGCTTAGTAAAAGGTAGAGATTTGTGTCATTTTTCTTCATTTTCTTATGAATAATTTTAGTTTATTTAAATAAAGGTTAGTTAATTTCAGGTGTACAATTCATGAAGACCACATTCTTTACAGCCTTGTATAATTCACTGTACAGTAAAACCCATATTATCTAAAATGAATTACTAACAGTAATGTCCCTGCTAGAAAGAACACAGTGTCCCACATAGTGTGCTATGTGAAACCCCCGAATTTAACAGTGTGAAGATAATTTCACACTGTGGTGGAGTTATCACATGATATTCACATAGCGATGTTCTGTTCCACACGGTGAATTGATGATTCACAATGTTAAGACGCCCGAATTGAACACTATGAAGATATTTCACACTGTGTTTCACATTATGTTTCACACTACGGGACACCGTGTTCTCTCCAGCAGGGGTACATGTATAATTATCATGACATGTGTTCCAATACTATAGTACATGTTCCCACTTCCCATACAACTTTACACGATTAACGACTGGATTAGCACTGTGAATCAAAATTCAACTTGATGCACAAAAAATACTCATCAGTACGTACACATCACAACCGTATGCCAAATGAATGCGTAGAATTAAGTAAACAGGAGTTCAGAACAAGTGCAACTGAATATAATTATACAGATAGTAGCTGCGCTATATAAATTTATGTTTATGTTTATGTTTATGAATAAGAGAACTGAACATCACAATACGTACATGCACGTACTTCAATGGTATCTTTGTTGTTGTATGGAATCATATTAACAGTAACCAAGATAACACTGTTTACGGTGCCAAAAGAAACAAATCTTGAAATTGGTAATCAGAAATGAAGTTTATTCTGGAAACGAAATTAATGCAAGTAATATTGCCTTGTAATTTATGTGTAAGAAAATTACGCAAATCCGGGAGTAGGCAAACTTCAAAGAGTCCATTTCGAAATTACCACACAAAAAGAAGACGAAAAAAAAAAACCCACTATAACTGAACAGTACGTCTTCAAGATTGACAGACTAGAATGTTTACAATTTTGTGATAACTTTGTGACTCTTTTCAGATGTGCACATATTTTATACCAAACTGACACTTGAAACGTATTCAGGCACAGTGTATTATTTAATCAGTCATACCATGTGTTGAAGTGGTGCAGGTGATAGGCTGTGTATTGCCTAGTATGGTACCTCAATGAAGTATAACTTCCTGTAACAGACAAAAGCAATAATGTCTGGTGACAAACACTGCATGTAACACCAAGTATTCCACAGTGTTAATTTAAGCTCCTGAAACTTAGTCTTATTTCTGACATGTATGCCATCAAGGGTGTAGCGAGTTAGTGACAGGACACCCTCCTCCTTCTTAACCCATGCAATGTACAATCTGTCCTGACTATCAACAGCTGCGTACAGGTATCCACTAGGTTTGGTGATGGTGCTGCCGACATTACTATCTCTGTCATACAGAGTCACAACACTTGGTGTGGTAGTGTTACAGGTACTTGCCACTATTGTACCTGACTTTGTTGTACAGATCTGTAGTGGTGTTGTGGTTCCTGTTGGGATGATGGCTGTCGGTACAGATTCAGTTGGCTTGAAGACATAGATGTTACTCTTCTTGTTGACAGCATATATGTTATCATTGTGGTCTGTGTTAATCTTGGCAAAGTAGCTACGTTGTAGAGGAATGACAAACTCATGGTTAGTTGGTGAACCATCTGCATTGTACATCTTCAACCTGCCAGCCCCACCTGACTCAACTGACCTCCCATCAGACAGGAATGCAATATCCCACATGGAACCTGCTTGCTGCTGTAGATGTTGCCTCTTCCTGCCATCCATACCATACACACATGCACCTTGATAATCGGGACCATACACAATACATACAGCACATTCATGTGGCATTGCTGCCATTCCCCGTGCCCAGCCTGGTAACTCCACCTCCTTCACCACGTTCAGGACCGGAACGATTGGTGTATCACCTTGGGCTACTACTATTCCACGTGGTAGGCTTGGTAATTTTACTCTCATAACTACATTCCCATCTCCATCTTTTGTCACCAACTTCCCCAAGTCAATGGTACCATCTCCAGCAGGCACAAATTTTGACTTCTTCGCAGCATCTAGAACGTGATCTGCTAACTCCCCATCAACCCCTTTCTTCAGGAGTTCCTCCAATTCCCTACACACGTGGTTGTGTGTTTCCAGGCTGTCTCCTTCCAGATTGTCAAGATGATAACTTGACACCAACATCACAGAGGTCTCGATACAAGATAACATCTGTTGTTGACTTTGTTTTGAATCATTCAGTTTTCTTTCGAGGAAATTCTCAAATTGTTCAACTTCTTTAAGCAGTAATTTGTCGTTTTGTTGCAACCGCTTAATTTTGTTATCACGAGCCTGATGAATTTGGACTTTGAGTTTCTCAATAGTAGATTTCAACTCACGTCTGTGGTCCTCTATCGTGCTGATATTCCTCTTGATATAATCTTTCTTTTTAGTGCTGCGATCAACAAGACGTTTCATCTTGTTTCGCACCTCTTTCCCCAAATCTTGATTTCCGAACTTATTTTCCTGCTGACGTAGCTCTTCGACAAGTCCATTGACGGTAACATTTGAAAGCAAACCTTGTACGCGGTCGTCAGAAAACTTGGTAGGTTTCCGACAATTCGGACAGACCATGTGATCTAAGTCATGGTGACCCTTATCGTAATTCTCCAAGCATTTCAAGCAAAATGTATGGCCACAACTCAGGAGTTTTGCATCCTCAAATGTGTCGAGGCACAGAGGACACATCAGACTCTCTGGAGGTTCGGTTTTTCTTCCTTGAGCCATTTCCGCCACTTCATTGTCTGCACAAATGTTAGTTCAATTATTCACCTTCATCGGTAAACAAGATTTTGAACTTCTGCGTGCACCCTGACACTCACATCTACTAACGCTGCCCAAAACACCGTTCACTTCTAGAAGTTTCGACTGTCGAATGCTGCATTAACACTAAACTTCCAATCGCGTCTCAAACAGCTAAATGATGGCTGGATATTGTACTATAGGCAAATTATTGAATTGTCAAACGAATGTTTGACTACGAGATAAATAGTAAACTCACGCAATGATGAGAAAACGATCACTTGAAATGCTGTGTATTGAATGAGGAAATAGGCGTATAAAAATGGCGTCGATACCACTCACGCAGTACAATCAATTTATGGTATTTCAGCGCATATCGCGATATGGACCACAAACTTATTAATACCGAACATTTCTATAGGTCGTCACACTAAAATAATCTTCAAAAGATTCCGAGCGATATCCTTTATTCTCGATGCGAAGTTTTTTTTTTTTCATACAGGCGAGTATGCATGATGAATTCATTCTACCACGCATTTTCTCTTTGATAAAACCCTCTGATATGGGTGCATTTTTGTCGCGGGAATTGGGTCTATTGTCGAAGATATCACATCCTCTGTTTCTCGGCATTAACCATGTGAAGTTTGTCAGTATACTCCGCATTGACGAATAAACAGTTACATTACTTGCGAGTTATTTCGTCTGACTATTCTTGTATGGATCTCGTACGAAACGAACTGTAGGGCTCTCAAAATTACAGTCGTTTTCCACATGATCTAGTTTTTTTTTCAACTTCCTATAACGTCTGAATTCCAGATAGCAAGGACCTTCCGACGGTATGGAGAGACAGTTGTGGCTGCCAATTCCAGAATAATTGTCTGGCAGTCAGACTCCTTTCCAAGCTTTGTTGGGTGTGACTCTCCCTGGCCGTGAAAGTTACTCTTTCAATGCCGTTAAATGTCTGGTCGCAGAGTCTATGAAATTGTGTTCATACAAAATAAACCTTACGAATATACCGAGCGATGGTTTAGGACAAAGTTCAACTTGTTTTCAAAACCGGATTCACATGAGATAATGGGACTATTATTTGGCAAATGAATGCATTAATCAACGTTAATAAAATCAGAGATAATTATGCAAATTGTTTAACAAATATGTACATTGCAATTATTTATATAAGTGATTTTCGTTTTGCAAGAAAACAATCATTTGATTCGAAAACAAGTATCTTTTTTTTTACTATTTTGGTATGTTACCATGGCATCATATCATTAAAATAAAACCCAAACCCCCAAAAGAGTAAGCTATATTAAAAGATTATTGGGAAAGAGTGATCCGCTGAAAAGCAGGCTGGTACTTCGATGAACCACTCATGAGAAAATTATATCCCATCCCTTCCAAAAATGGTTGTTTTTTTCTCATCATGTCACTGAATACATATGTGACCCGTCATCACGATATCCTGGTAAAATCGCACAACCCAAAGGTAATGAAAGTGTGACTCAATATAGTAATTATGATATTAAGTATGAAAGTGATGTGTCATCAAAAATCAAATGTTTTATGACCTTTGAGTATTTATATTTTTCACCCAGAGTATTTTTCTATCTATGATTATGTTCCATAAGACCTGAGACTTTATCAGGGTAGGTATCGTGGTGACAGATCACATATGATTAATGGCGTGTTATTTCATCAATGACAAGCACTGTTCTCCCAGAGGGCCTTGCAATTATTCTTATACCCCCAGTTTCCATCAGGTCCCCATTTCACACCTAGGTGCAGAGCAGCAATGTGGATAAATCGCCTTGCTACAGGACGAACATGCACTCGGTGGGAATCGAACCCAGAGTCTCCCGCATGAAAGACAGAGAACAATCCACTATACCACCACACCTCCACTACCAAACTTACCTGCTGCAGCCATATACCGCATAATTTAGCATATTGGGGTGGGATTTGGGGGAGAGAAAAGATTTTAGATAACAACAACATGGAGTTGTGGCAAACTCCTCCCCCCCCACCCACCACACACTCCTTTGAGACAAAGCAGAATATTTTAGTTGTCAAATCACCTCACTTTTTTTTATACAAAAACTCAGATTCATCAGATCAGTTTAGATCAGGTTCAGATACAAAGAGAAACACCCCAAATATTAAAGATACCTTGATTTTGAGCTATAAACTTCTGATTAATACACTGATCTTTGTCTATTTCTTTGTGTGTTCCTTCGCGAAAAGGTCTATATAAACTTAAATTGGCTTGGACAGGTTCCTGATGATGCACTTTGTGATAAGAAACGGCCTTAAAATTGAAATTGACTTGAAATTCATAAAATGCATGCATTGTGCTATTTTTTATTCTACTAGCCATTCAATGTTAAAAAAACAACAACTTGAAATTCATGAAATAGGTCTACATGCGTTATGCAACCCTAGATTCTACAATAGTCAATGAATGTCAAAAATAGAATAAAATTGATTTTATTAAAATGCCAGTTGACGGAAGCTGTTTGTATGGCAAAATACAATCTTCGTTAGTTTTTTTTTAATGTAATACACCATTTTAAGCCAGGAATGTATGAGTATAAAATAATTACGCTTATAGCAGAAGGGCGATCCTCTTTCTCAGAGGCGGCGCCAGGGTAAAATCTTAGGAGGGGCGAAATCTGGTCGGGATAATTTTGCCTGCCCCCCCCCCAAAAAAAAAAAAAACCCAAGTCACATTGCTAAGAAAACAGCATCTCACAAGAGACGGACAGGGGGCCGACGATGACGAAACGCATTTTTTACCTGCACAAATTTTCGAAAAAAACAGTACAATCCCCGTCATTTTAATTATTTTGAAAACAAAAGGGCGGTCGCCCCTGCCTCCTCCCCATGACACCGCCCGTGCTCTTTCTAATCATATTTACTGATGATATTTCCTGAGATTACTATAATATTCGTAAACTTATTAACGATGAACTGAAAAAAATATAATTACATACATTATAATCACAACAAAAAAGTAACTACCTCCTTTTTCAAACTACCATAACTTTTTTAAGAAAATAAATTTTAGTAAGTAAAATTTACAGGGGTATTTCTACACTCACCGACTACCTTCTGTGTGAAAATGTGATTGATCCGTCAAGTCATGCCTGAGAGAGCATGCGTTAAAGGCAAAAATGTCACTTTTCAAAAGTCACAGGAGTCATCTCTTATGCCAAAATAATGGTAAATTATGGCAATTTTTTGCTTTATTTATTGAGTGTGCTCACTCAACATGACATGGTTACAACCTCTTA